>PVKM010000413.1:0-56349 GCA_004027735.1 Carollia perspicillata
TGTCCTGATGCAAATTAGGTGGCTCCCTACCTTGACAGCTGCGTTCTTTTTCCCTGTTGTTTTTTCTGTCATTTGCTTGCTATCATCTCTTCACTCTTGGCTGAAATTACACGTCCCTTGGGTTGTCCTAATAGGGAGGTTTTCCTGCCGCCGCAGACAGGCACGAGCATATCATTATTTTTATATGTTATATGTTATATTTTTAGCTCATTCCAGAATACTAGACATGGGCAGAGAAAAGAAGTGGAAAATGTGTGCAGAAGGCATCAGAGAAGAATAACAGATGGCCTAATGGTGTCAGGTTGGGGCTAAGGCACTGGAGTAATTGTTCCTCCAAAATTCGCCCCCGCCCTCGTCACAGCGAGGTGGTTAATGACACGAGCTCCGGGCTAGAGTGTCTGGGTTTGAATCCAGCTCCAACTGTGGGCGCTTTGCCTAATCTCTCTGGGTCTTGCTTGGCGTCCTTTCTGGTAAAATGGGTGTCATAGAGTCCCTACCACGGAGTCGTGCTGCGGATTAGCTGAGTCAACACATTCGCTGGGAACAGTGCCCCAGACACATGGGGGCTGCACAGGATTAGCCAGAGTAATAGCAAAGATGGTGTCTTCCCTGTCGCCAGTTTGAAAGGTTCAGACGGGCGGGCGCGGGGGAGAAAAGCAGGACCTTTGTCCCGCCTTCCTGCACAGGTGCATACGGAGGTGATGCTGTTTGCACCCACGAGCCTTCAGGCGCGCTTGGTTTGCTTGTTCACCACTGAAGAAGGACGGCCACAGATTCTTTACCCAGTTGCGGGGTTTCGTATACATAGGCTGTTCTGGAAACTCAGCTACTGTGATGTGTCCATATTTAAATGACTCTCCCATTTGAAGAGCCCTCACCCCTCTGAATCCGAGCGTGCACTCTTCTGTGCGGCCAGCTGCAGCCAGTCTCTGTCTTCCCTGAGCAGCCAGCAGGGGCCCCGACCCGGTTAGAGTCTCACTGGCCCATGGTCTCTGAGGCGAACCTCACCCTTGGGGAAGTGGGCATCATCACAGCACCGTCCCTCGTCGGTTTGTACGGGGTTAAAGGCCACCGTGTGGACGCGGCGCTCAGCACGGTGTCAGGCACTTGGGAGCACACACTCACTAAATGCCCCTCGTCTCCACGATCCGTGTGTACGGAACGCACTGCACGGCACTCGTGCAGCTGTTTATGGAGCTGACCTCCTCACAGAGCCGTCCTCGCCGTGGCCTCCCTGCCCAGCCGCTCCTGTTGCTTTGGAGCCTGGCACAGGGGCTGGCGCGTACTGTGAACAAATGGGTAACACAACAAAGTGGACACTCACTGCCCAAACACAAATCGCTGAGATCAACGCTGCCATTAAATAAGCGCTATAATTAAACACAAACAGGACGTCACTGCCTTTTGATTGCCGGGCAGTGTTAATTTCCTAGGGCTGCTGTAACAGATGACCAGGAAGTGTGCGGCTTACAGCAACAGAAGCTCACTGTCTCACGGTTCTGGGCCAGGCGGCTGAAACCCAGGTGTCGGCAGGGCCGCGCTCCGAGGCTCTGGGCGGAGTCCTTCCTTGCCTCTTCCGAGCTCTGGGGTCCCACCTTGGCTGGCAGCTGCATCTGTCCCGTCTCTGTCTCTGTCCACATGTGGCATTCTTCCTGTGTTCCCAAATTTCCCTCTTGTGAGGACACCAGGTCTGTTGGGTTAAGGGCTCTCCTATGGCCTCATCTTCAATTGATTACATTGGCAAAGACCCTACTTCCAAAGAAGGTCGTGTTCATATGTGCTGGGAGTTAGGACTTTGACATTTTTGGTGTGTGTGCGGGGCATACTTCTACCCTTCGCATGCACATGTATTTCGTATGCTGCTGGGTTCTCATTTAGCTTTTTGAAATTACACACAGAGGGAGAGCCTTGGGGATGGTGGTTTGACCCAGCAAATCCTGGAGGAAAACCACTCCCCACGACCGAGACAGCAGCTAGATTCCATAGCAGATATGACACTAGGTTCCGTGACAGGCACGTCCCAGTGTGTCCACCTTGTGCCAGGCAAATGCTGGGTCCCCAGGGAGGAAACACAGGTGATGACGATGAGACCTGTGTTGGAGGGATTCAGAGTCTCTGGGAATTCAGTGATAAATGACTCAAACGGGAAGAAAAGCTGACCCTGGCGGCTGCCATCCTGGATTAGCAATGGCGCCAAGATCTGGCGTTGGCCTTCAAGGCTCCGTGCCCGTCTGTGCTTCTGTGGATTGCTGCTCATTTCCCACGCACGGGGAAGGCTGGAGGGTCAGGGGCTTGCAGCTGAGCACTGCCGAGGACCTGCCTTCCCCACTTACAGGTTTTTGAAGAGGCTGTTGGGAAAACCCAAATAAGTCCCAACAAAGAGCGATGCCCAACCCCAGATGTGGCATGTTGTATACCTGGGTGCGGACGGAAGGCCCCGCCCGGTTTAGCTTGGAAACATGCAGATCAATGGGAGGGCACCTGCATCTGAGCCCATGAGGGGCAGGAGCCAGAGCCGGTAGAGACCTAAGTGGGACATTCGGTTTGTGCCTGGGCATTTCACAGTCACCCCCTGCCCAACAGCTGTTCTCGGTCTCCAGCCCAAGGAGATGGGTTTGCTCACTGTGGTTCTGGCTGTTTGGATTTTGAGGTAGGGTTCATTTTTTCCCTTAGGTTTAAACTGAGTCTTCCAGAAGGTACTTTTATAACCTGATAAGAATCTCTTTCAGAGATTTTTGGTGATGAACAAATTAACAACGCTTCTTCACTCCCCAACAGCACCAGGCAGACCCAGTGTTTCCGTCTCTCATCCCGAGGGTGCACCCGGGGAGAAGAAAGGGGGCCCGGAGCACGTCCCAAACTGGTCCCAGTGGCCGCCCGCACCCCTCACGGGCCCAGGTTCTGGGTGGTTTTAGCTCTATATCCATTTCCAGCAGACACAGCCCCTTTCTTTCTCCTCTGTCTTTTCCTCCATCATTCTGCCATTCCTTCTAAAACAAACCCCCTCCCCTTGAGTGGCTCTTCTGCGGCTCGGGAGACAGACATGCAAACCAACTGTAATAGGTCATGATGTGGAAAATGCTGGCTGGGCCAGGATTCCAGTGTCTTCCTGGACAGGTGGGGAGGGAGTGAAGGAGGAGAGAAGGCCACCAATGGCTCAAGACACCTGACCCAGATCTGGAGAAATGAGAATGACTGGACCAGGCTGGAAAAAGCATTTATTTAGGGGATGAGGGAGACAGGAGTTTGGAAGAGTCAGTCGGGGACCAAGTGTGGTGTGCATGGTGCGGAAGAGTTGGAACTTAATGGTGAGGGCAATGGAGAGCTCATGAAGGGCTTAGGCAAGGGAGCACCACAATCAGGTCAGCACTTTAGAAATAAAAGGCTGTCTCTGCTGGCTCTTCTTAGCACTGACTGTGTTCCTGATATTTTGGGCCAGTTCCCACAGATCTCTGCTGGCTGAGTTGGTGCTGTTCCACTTGCAGCCTCAGGGCCTGCATGCCCCTCTCCAGGGTCTCGCATGCACCCTGCTGCCCAGGGTGGGGAAGGGGAACGGGGGAGTTGGCCCCGTGCATACTCCCCGTACCTGTCTCCTGCTCATAGATGCTGAAGCCATGGACTCCCCAGGTTGCTGCAGAAGGAGACCTGGAGGCTTACACCATCCCTCATCCTGTTCCATCCAACAGGCTTTTGTCCTTGCTGTGAACACTCATCTCAGGAGGAGGCGGAAGGTGTTGCCGGCTCCCCTCTCATTAGGAGATTGAAATGTTGATGCGATGAAAAAGCCTCCCGTCTCCACAGCAACCTCCCAGCTCATCCTCACATGTGCCGAACAGTCTTGATTTAATTGGGAGGAGGTTGGGGGGGGAGAACAGTCAAGACAGAGTCCCTGACAACACACTCCTGGAAGTGGGATGCCTCCTCTCCTGAACCGAACGGAATAATTCATTTTAAATTGGGTGTGCAGTCACGACAGGTGACTGTGTTATTTTACACCTGATACCAACTGCCTGTGTCAAGAGGCCTGGCCCTAGCAGAATTTTTTAATTCTCCAAAATAAATTTTGCCAAGACAAAACGACATGGTGTCTATCACAGTGGAAAAAGAACCAGGGTCCAGCAAGCATTTGTATCCTGGAACTTTCTGGAACCGCTGTATTGGTTGCAAAGAAGACCCATCTATTCGGGACTGCATTTGGGGGTGTTTCGTGTATTGCAGGTGCCTTCTGTGCCCAGTCGTGGGTCCAAGTGTCAAGGGTCTGCTTCGTTTTGTTGGGTGTCTTTTTTCCCCACTCATGTCATGTCAGCAGCTCAGGTGGTTTGAAGGAAAACAATTGCCCACTGGATTTTGTCTGGCAGCCGAGGAGGTAACCAGGGCCTCTCTGCAAGATTTTGGCCCTGGAAGCTGCCTAGAGGCCCATCGGGTAGCTGATGGCCTCGTGGAGGTCTTCCAGTCTGGTGCCAGGGCCTGGGGAGAGAGCAGCTGGCCCAAGGGGGCCAGGCTGTAGGCAGCGGGCACTGCATGTCGGTCGAGGATGTTGCCTGTCTTACACCAGCTCCCGAGCCGTCCTCCCTGTGGCAAGCAGTGTTCCCCCAAATAGGCAGTTGCTAAGAAACACCCAGAGTCTTGGGAGTACCTTCAACACTGTTGATGAGGCCGCTGTGCTCAGTACTCAGCTGCCAACACTCCGCAGCCTGGCCAGCTCCACTCACGTCAGACTGCAGCCCAGGCCCACACTGGTTTGCTGGCGGCATACGCGTTCCTGCTTCTGGGCTTCTAGCTGCAGGAAAATTTAGCAGTTGCGTTGACACACTGAAAAAAGCCCTAACATTCACGTCATACCACCCACCGTCCATCGTCCACCCATAGGCCCAGCTGCCCCTCCCTGCGGCCTGCTCCCCACCTCCCTCCTGGGCTCCAGTTTATCTCGGATAAACAACTGTTTATCTCAGTCCCTGCCCCAGGTTTGTGACGGCAGGAGGGGAAACGCACCTGTGTGGAGCGTTTTGTCTTAAGCCAGGCACTGTGCACAATGCACTTACTGACTCATTTTTCTAACACGTGAAATGCCTGTCATCACGGTCGGCAGTGGGCCCGTTTCAGAGGTGGGAATACTGCGTCTCAGAGAAGTTAAATAACAGATCCAAGACCCAAGTAATGTAAGCAGCAGGGCTTTCCGCCTGGGAGTCTGACCCCAGAGTCGTGCTCAGGATTCTGGAGCTCGAGGGTCACACAGGTCCAGAGCCACGGGCCCGCCCTGCAGCCCCTCATTCTCACAGTGCTGGTAATCACCCCAGGGCTGGCAGGGAGAGGACCCTGGTCCCTTGGTGTCTGCTGTTCAGATGACCACGGAAAGCCTCCTAGCAGCCTTCTTGGAGCCAGCTGAAAACAGGAGGCAATGGTTCCGGAGGCCCCAGGAGCCCCAGATTTCTGAGTGTCCAGAAGACGCTTCCTAAAGAAAACCAGATTGGAGTGCGACTCCCGCTACCTTTGCACCTCCCAGCTCCCTGTGGCCTCCTGGGGAGACTCCAGACGGCCATCACCATCTGGGTCCCACCCTCCCGCCCCCGCCTGCACCACCCCCGCCCGCCACCCTCACTGCATCCACTCGGACCTCGCCGTTGCCTGGGTGCTCCCTCTGCCTTTCCTGCCTGGCCACCCAACTCCTCCTTGGACTCCTCTGTGCTTCACCTCTGCCAGCTGCTGTCTGCACTGGGTGTCACCCCCTCCACTGTCTTCTCCTGCTGTCACTGTGTCCACCTCCCTGAGTGGGCACTGGGCTTTCTTCCCATCCCAGCACCTCTGCAGCGCCGGGGCCCGTGGTGCCCGGCAAAGGCAGGAGGGAGGCCTGTGAGCGAGCAGACACGCTGCTCCCTAGCGTGGAGGGTAGTCTGTCGTCTGTCGTCTTAGAATGTCAGCGCCGGGAAGCGCCTAACCAACCGTCCTGTCCCTCCCGCTCTCTTCTAGCAAGTGAGGACCCAAGGGGGAAGGCGGTTTTTCAAGAAAATCAGTGGCAAAGCCAAAGCTGGGATGAGATCACACTCCCAGATCACCTGCCATCTGCCAGGGTGGCAGGTGGCCTCTCAGAGCTCATTCTTGGCAACCGCCCTGCCCGGCGGGGAGGCTGGAGGAGGACGTGCAACTGGGGGAGCAGTGCTCTATTTTATCTTATTAACTCTCCAGAGGCCGTCAATAAAAATGCCCACGGATGTTCGAAGACAGTCAGGAGGGTCCAGCCAGGGCAGAAAAATGCTGCTAACGTCCAGCCTGAGCCCCCCAGGGCCGGGAGTCCTGCCAGGCTCCTGTCATCGTGGGCGGAGAGCCGGGGAGCCGGTTCCCACTGCAGCCTGGCCGTGCCAAAGAAAGAAATCCCAGCCCAAACCACAAGGAAACCTCCCCCGGGAGCTGGCCAATTCCGAGACAGAGCTGGAGCCCTTCACTGGCAGCGCACTATTCTTAGAAGTTGCAAGTGGGGTGAGAGTGGGTGTGTGTGCGTGTGCGAATGTGCGCACTCCAAAATTAAACTCCAAGCCCAGGCCTCACTGAGCGCAGTGCCCACAGCCCCACGACAGCAGGCCGAGCTCTCAGGGATGGCTGTGCCTCCCACCACGGCAACAGGGGCTTTAACGAGCTGGTTTAAGGTCAAGGGGCTCCCAGGGCTGCTGAGACGAAGCACCTGCACCTCACACGTGGTGGCTCAGAGCCACACTCTCGTGTCCTCCCAAAGGGCTGGAGGCCAGAGGTCCGACCTCACCCTCGGGGTGTCCACAGGGCCCTGCCCCCTCTGGAGGCTCTAGGGGAGGGTCCTTCCTCGCCTCTCCAGCTGCTGGTGGGTCCTGGAAATCCTTGGCTTCCCTTGGCCTGTAGTTGTACCACTTCAGTGTCTGCCTCCCGGTGGCCTTCTCAGTGTGCTCTCTGTGTCCTTTCTTCTTTTAAGGACGCCAGTCGTGGAACTTAGTGCCCATCCTTGCTCCAGTTTGATTCCGTCCCATCCTCCTCAACTGATCACATGTGCCAAGCCCCTGTTTCCAAATAAGGTCACATTCTGAGGATCTGGGTGGATGGCATCCTTCGCCTCCCCGCCGAGGGGAACGGCTACCACAGGGAGAGGCAGCTCCAGTTAGTAACTGGGTCCAGAAAGCCCTGCAGGGCCGCAGGGGTAAGGGGAGCAAATTCCTAGCGGAGCCTGGGGCTGCCAGCTGAGCACCCCGTGTCCCCTTGCTTCCCAAAGGCTGGGAATGACAGGAGGCAAGGCCCCCACTGCCCCGGCCAGCACCAGCCCCACTCTCCCGAGGACCGAGGCTGGATTCACTCCCTTCTCTGCTCCCCTCAGAGCCGAGCAAGGAGCCTTCCCTGTGAAAGTGTCTTAACCATCTGTTGAAAGGGTGTTTGCTCAAGCGTGACTCCCACAGCGAGTGCTTGTTCTAACTTCGGAGAGAGGACAGTCGGGTTTTGTGTCAGGAAAGAGTGAGTCAGACCTTGGTCTGGCAGCAGATCCAAACGAGGAGCTGGCGAAGGGTGTTGGCTGGGAAGCTGGTGGCCTGGAGACCGGCCTCTGCCGCTTGCTGGTTTGTGAGCTCAGCTTAGAGCCTGGGGTCCCCCATCTGTAAGGTGGGTATCCACGTGTGGCGAGGCTCACGAGAGATATTGTGTAACCCTTCTGTAAACTGTGAAGTGAGGGACCCATATAAGGAATGCAGATTCCTTGAAGGCAAAATAAGATATAAAGGCAGGGCTGACATAATGAGGATGTGTACAGTTACATCGTTCTGGTCCAGCAAAGTCCCACTGGGTCGTCCTGTGAGGACCAGGATGCGCTGGGCGCTGGCATGTGTTGTTCTTTTAGAAAGCAGCTCCCCCAAGAGGTATTTTTATTTCCCTTATACAGGCGAGCACACTGAGGGCGGCGGAAGTTCAGTACCTTGCCTGAGGTCATAGTAAGTGGAGAAGCTGGGATTTGAACCCAGGTCAGTCCACCCAGTGCTGGTTCCACTTAACATCTGGCCCAGCAGTGCTCTGGGCCTGGGCCCTGTGTGAGCAAGCGGCTCTGCTCGGGCCTGTGGACGCTGAGAGGGCTGGTCTGCCTACAGCAGCACGCCCCAGCACAGGCACGCTGCTCAGGGGGCCCGGCCATAACCGGGCCCTGTATGTGGGCATTAGCTTCCCGGCTTCTTCCTGTCACGCTTGTCTCTTGGATGTCACTCACCTAGAGGTGGACTTCTGATGCCCACTCTGCTGTGGTAGGACCACCAGGTCCCTAGTACCTGGTGCAAAGTATCCCATCAAAGCAGGCCCCTCCCCCACCTGCAGGTGGGCAGAGGTGGTTCTATTTCTGGCTAAAGCACAGGCCTCAGAAAGGTCAGCCTTCCTGCCCAGGTTCTAGAAATAACCGTTCTGACGAGGACCATGCTTCCTTCACCGGGAGCTGTTTTCCCAGCTCCGGGAAACCGCTTGTGGCCACACCGCAACGCAGAGCGCTGAGGTTCCAGTGGGTGGAGCTGAGCAGCAGCCTCTGGGCGGGAGAGGCTGCGTTCTGGGGTGGGGGTGGGGCTGGTCCCGGAACAGAAGGGTCTTCGGTGTGGGCCCTGCAGAGCACTGGGTCCAGACTCCAGTTCCAGCAGGTACACACACTTACTGAGCCTGCTTCTTTCTTTTTTTAAAAAAAGGTCTTAATTTGGTAAGTAATATTAAACACATTTTAAAAGTGAAAATGCATATCAGCAAAGAAAAATTACAAATCAGTGGCCAACTTACCACCATTCAATTTTATTACACATCTTTTGAGATTAACTTTTCTTCCTCCTTTTATTTAATATGCAGGATGGGGCGAAGGTAGGCTTACAGTTGTTCGTGTGGAAAATAGTACATTAGTTACATCATAGCACAAGAACAAACTGTGTTGCACGAACTTAGAACCGTAAACCTACTTTTGCCCCACCTGTATACTTATTTCATTACAATAATGGAAGACACCATGCGTTCATGCTGCCTTTTTAACCCTAACGTGTATTTAAAGATGTGGGGACAGTGGTGACAGTGCGTCATCCTCCCACAAGGCTGCGTGGTGGCGTTCCATTGGAAGGCCCTCCCAGTATGTAACCCGCCTCTCTGGGGTGGGAAGTTGGGTATACCCTCACTTCCAACCAAGAATCTCAATTTCTTCTTTAAAATGGGCGTAGTGCCCATGCTGCAAGGTGTGTGTACCATGTCGCACTTCCCCGTGCCAGGGTCTCAGTGGCAGGCGCTCAGGGCCAGCTGCCCGCATGCGGGCGGGGGAGGGGGGGGCGCTGAGCCCAGGGGTGGAGCAGAGCTGGGCTGTTCCCTCCTGCTGGGGCAGTTGTCATTATTGCTGATAGGGGGTGACTTTATTTTGTTTTTGTCTAAACGCAAGTGTAAACATAATGATGACACTGAGAGCTGGCGAATACCCTGGAGGTTCCGTGTGGGCTGTCGGGGGCCTTCCACTAGCAGCGTTCTGCGGAGTGTCTCCCATGAGGCAGGTGGTGTGGGTCAGTGCCCACGTGGTAGATGAGGAAACCGAGGCACGTGGCTGATAGGAGACAGAGGTGGCGTTTGGACTCAGGCAGTGACTCGGGAACCGTCTTCCCAGTGGCAGGCCTTGTGACGGGTCAGGCGGGTGTCTGTGGGGCCACGCGCCCCTCTGTCCCCTGTACCCAGCTCTGCTGTGAGTGCCGGGTTGAGGAGCGGCTGGGCGGTGTGCTAGGACGTCTGCATGACCTCTCCTGTTTGCTACGTGAGCTGCCGACTTTCTCGGCTTTGAGAACGAGAAAGGAAAGTTGCCAAATCAGAGGACAGGGGTCCTGGGAGCCCCCAAATGGTGAAGAATTAAGGGGGGCCACTGTAGCCAGACTGATGGAGACCGTCTGCTCGCCTGGCTTCTGCTGGGGCAGGGGCAGCCCTGGGGAAGACAGCCCTGTGGAGAAGCGAGAGCTGGGGTAAGAAGTCTGAGCACAGGAACACCCCTGCGTGACCTCCACCAAAATCGGGGTGCTGGGCCAGAGCCGACACGCAGGGAGTACCTGCACAGTACAAAAGAATAACTGAAATTACAGTTTATTAAGCTCTTGCAGGAAGTACGAGGTTATAGGAGTTTGCATATGGCCCCTGCTTGTCTGTCTGGGGTTTTTCATTTTAAAAACGCCAGTGCCCTGGCCGGTTGGCTCAGTTGGTTGGAGCGTCGTCCCACACACCAAAAAAGGCCGTGGGTTCAATCCCTGGTCAGGCACATACCTAGTCTGTGGGTTTGATCCCCAGTCAGGGCACCTCTGGGAGGCAACCAGTTGATGTTTCTCTCTCACACTGATGTTTCCCTTTCTCTCTCAAATCAATAAACATATCCTCAAGCAAGGAGTGAAAAAGAAGTGCCAGCCAAAAAGCACACGTGGGTATATATTAGGACGCAGTCACGTGGAGATTTAACCATCCTGGGGGTGACCCGTGGAAATTGTGTCCCTTGTGGGGCAAGGCACTGGCTTCCTGCCTGGGTCAGTTCTCTCCCCGGAGAGGGTGATTCATCCAACAAACGTGGTTAACATCATCCTTAATAACATCAAAATGGAGGTGGTAAATTAAATTCTGTAAGTATCTCTTCATTACCTAGCACTGTGTATAATTTTTTTTTTAAATCACAGTCCATCAGTAGGCACTTCTGATTTATCTACTACACGGGATTCCTGAACAGGCTCCGGCTTCCTCTTCAGTGGCAGAAGGCAGAATTCAGTGTGTGTACATACATTTAAACGTCCCTCTGACACACCCGTTTTTATTAGTCAGCCCGTGACCCGGCAGGGCAGCAGACAGCACTGCTTACAGTGGGCGTGGGACCTGTTCTCTCCCTGTTCTCTGTCCCATTGGGGTGAAGCCACCTGGGAGACCCTCCCATTGCCAGAGAGAGCTGGTGAGTCGGGACGGGCTCCTTGGTGGGAGCAGGCCGTCATCCTGCCTGTGTGGACTGCCCCCCACCCCCAGGCTCCTGCTCTCTCAAAGCACCAGCTGGGATGTGGGGATGGCAGGGCCAGTTTCCGGACCTGAGCCTTCACTTTCACCCAGAACTGCCACTCGAGGGTGTGTAGGTAGGTGGCTGTTGCTGTCCGCCTCGCTGAGAGGGGCCCGCCCTCGCTGCCTGTACCCTCAACACAGAACGCTGGGTCAGGAGTCCACGCTGGTGGTGAACACGCACGTCATGGAAAGTTATGAACGAGAGGCTGGTCCTGTGTGTGTGAAGGGAAGTGGACGCGTGCAACTGTCCCTTTAAAACCACACTGGAGTCACTTAGCTCAGCTAGACACAGACAGCATTTGTCAGGTTACCAGGCAACTATAAGCAACAAACACTTGTGAGTCTGGGAGGAAGGGGTGAACAAATCAGACTTTTCCTAAATATCCTCATCCCTTTCCATAATAAGAGCCTGTCGCCACATGCTGTCATGTCCTGGGCCGTCTCGTATCACTTTCCACCGTGGCCAAGTGCTCGCTCTGGGGCCAGGCTGCCCAAGGACTAGCATGTGACCGTTGGTAATTTATACCCTGTGAGCCTCAGTTTGCCTAGCTCTAAAGTGGGGACAATCACCGTTCCAGTCTCTCAGAGGATTAAACATGGCAAAGGTGGTCAGGTTCTTGGTACGCAGCCTGACAGATGTAAGTGCTCAGCAAACACTGCCTATCGTTATTCACTATGCTGAGAGTTTTCCAGCTAACCCCTCATGGGCCACACTACTGACACCTGCCTTCAGAGACCACAGAGAAATATACACATGCTTACCTTACTGTCCGGAGTCTGCCCTGGAAGTAAAGTAGCAAGGGGCTGTCGGTTTAGCCACCTGGCACTCACCTCCTCCGAGCCCACTCATGGACACAGGTCTCCCGCTGTGGGCACCCTGGTGGGGGCGGGTGGGGGGGCGCTTTCCTTCCCTGCTGCCCTCCTGTCAACAGAGACCCCGAGTGCAGAGCTGCGCTGTGTTGCCCCTTCCCTCTTTCAAGACCCATCCTGGATCTTTCCAAAGACTGTTTCTTCCTCCTTTTGGTCAGCTCTGTAAAGTGTCCCCAACCCTGTCACTGTGTGACTTGCTGCAGGCAGCAGCTCCTGACAGGCCCTTCTTGCTGTGGCTGAGTTCAGTGCCCTTTGGGGCAGCTCCATTTTTTATATTCAGAGTAGGGTTTAGGGTGTTCTGCCAGTCGCGGTGCGTCCACAGACGGTTCCCTCCATCTTCCATGTGAACATGTAAAATTCTTAATATTCTTCATGTTTTGGGTGGACCTTGAGGGCATTATGCTAAGTGAACTAAGTCTTCAGAGAAAGACAAATACTATGTGATCTCACTTATATGTAGAATCTAAAAAAAAAAACCCAAGCTCGTAGACACAGAGTAGATGGATGGTTTCCAAGGGCCGGGGCGGGGGGCATGTGGAGATGTTGGTCACAGGGTAAAACTTCAGTGATAAGATGAGCACGTTCCGGACGCCTAATGTGCAGCGAGGTGCTCTAGTTAGCTGTGCTGTATGATATGCTTGGAAGTTGCTAAGGGAATCAGTAGGTCTTAAATGTTCTGCCCCCAGGAAGGAAATGGTCATCATGTGAGGTGATGGAGGTGTTAACTAACCCAACTGCGGTAATCATTTGCAATGTATAAGTGCATTAGATCATCGCATTGTACAGTTTAAACGTACACAGTGCTACATGTCAATGATATTTCAATGAACTTGGGAAAACAGATTCCTCATGTTCTTTTTTAAAAATAGATTTTTTGAAGTGGAATTCAAATACCATCCAGTTCACCCACCTAAGGCGTACAGTGCGGTAGCTTTGAGTGTATTTATAGAGTCGTGCCTCCGTCGGTGCAATAGGAGAGCATTTTCACTGCTCCCCTTTTAGGTGGCACCCCTCCATTCCCTCACCCCACCCCCAAAACCTAGGAAAGGACTAACCGACTTTCTGTCCGTAGATCTGTCTCTTCTGGATATTTTATAGAAACACAGTCAGTCGTACATGTGGCCTTTGGTGTCTGGCTTCTTTCTTGTACTTGGCATGTGGCATTCAGGTGCCTCCATGTTGAGCAGGGTCAGGACTTCCTCCCTCTTGATGGCTGGGTGATGTTCTACTTATTATGTGAAGATACCATGTTCTGCTTATCCGCTTGTCAGCTGACCGTCACGGGGGTTGTCCTTTGTGTCCTTGCTGCCTCGAGCCCCAGCGCTCTGCCTGAGATGGCCTTTCCATTCCCAGTTATTTTTTGATGAGGAGAGACGTTTTTATCATTTTTTTAATCAGCCCCAAGTTACTTCTCGGTTTGCCTATGAATGTGATTGCCTGCTCAGACGTTATGTTCTGAATACAGTAATAGAATTAAAGGCCGGTACTTCATTTGAGCAGAGGCACACGGCAGACAAGGAGGCTTCCTTTTCACCAGGACCTGACTGTGGATCAGGTGGCACTGAATGACACCCTCATTCAACCGTTTCCTGCAGGGAGCCGCGTCCTCCTCACCTTGCCCCGGGCGTCTTGTCTACCCAGGCCTGGTGTGTCACCCACAGAGATGCTGCCAGTTAGACCCAGGTGGGTCTTTCGTGTTTCCCGAATTTCTCTGAAGGCCTGTAAGTGTCTTTCAGTTTCTCTGCTGTTGAGTGTAGCCCGAGGTCAGACAGGATGAATGGGATTCGGCGGGTGAACTGGCAGCCCCAGGTGCCAGGGTGGCGCTGGAATGCATTGTCCAGCTTTGGGTCTGATGGGCCAGTAGGTGAGCTGCCTATGTGCGGTGCCCAGTGGCGTTGCCTGGGTCTGTGTCATCGGGGCTTCCGGTGCTGACTGGGGACCTCGTGTGGCATTCCCTTCCGTGGCGGCCCTGAGGAATTGCTTCTCGAAAACCTCAGTGGCTCGGTAAATAGGCCCTTCCCTCCCAACCGCTAGCCACATTCTCTCCTGGGACGGCGGGTCCAGTTAAGGACGAAGGCGAGTTAGCATGCTGTGACGTAACCAGAGAGAAGGCAAAAACATAATCACACCCCACCCTTTGGTCATAAAAGGAACGTCGGCATTTAATTGACTTTCGTCTTTGAAAGTTGCTAAGGGAGTAGATGTTAAACGTTCTCATTGCGAGGATAAAAGGTTTCAGAACTCTGTAGTGAAAGATGTTAACTAGACTTATTGCAGTGATCATTTTGCAATAGGTGCAGCTATCAAGTCATTGTGTCGTGCTCCTGCAACTAATACAGTGTTATGCGTCAATTGTAGCTCAATTAAAAACTTCAGCTCTACCGCAGGGCTCTTGGATTCTCTCCCCTCGAATTTGTGTGGAAATGTGAAAAAACTTAGGCTTTCCGATGAGTGGAGCTTAGTGAGTGGCTCTTGGGCAGATTACTCCCCATCCCTCAGCGGACATCACACCGTAAGGATGAAACCTCCAAGAGGGTTAGTGTGGGAGCAGCCGAGAGCTTGTGTCCTGCACCCGGGACAGCGTGGCCGCTCGACAGGAGCGCCTTCTAAAGCTCTTGTCCCCCCAAATGATTTTTTTAAATCTTCATTCATACCCAAGGTTAGGAGGGACACTTTGTAAGGAAGCCTTCTGAGGCCTTTCCGACAGGATGGAGTTGGCAGCTCCATCCTGTGGTGCAACGAGACCGTCTTTGTCTCCCTGAGCCCCTCGGACCCCCCGCCCCAGCCCTGGAGGGCTGCTTGCTAACGTTACAATGTAATAGACCTCAAGCACCGTATACAGCCTTCAGTATGAAGCCTGTTCTCCCACAGGGGCATGAAAATTTTTACAGTGATTATTGGTGTTCATGTAAATCCTCCTGTTTGAGGACTGGAGCCGTGCACCGAAGAGCCAGAAGTGGATGCTAGCAACTTAAACTGCTGGACGAGTGAGTGCCGCAAATACCAAAGCAGACAGTTTGCTTTCCTCCAGTGGCTTTCTTGGCAGAGAATTAAAACGGGGAAAAAACGGCTTCAGGATTTAAGAAAACATTGTGGGGTTTGGTGATAATAACTTACGTTGCTGTAATGCCCTCCAGCTCACAGAATGCTTTCCCATTATTATTTCGTTGAATTCTCACAGGTCCCAGAGGTAGGTAAGACAATACTGTATTATGGTTAAGGAAATGCTGTCTCTTCCACTCCCCCACCACGTGGCGGTGTGGGTTATCTAAGAGCTCTTAAGCTTCCTGTCCTGAGTTTTAAAATGGGAGTTTAATAATGCCTCCCCCTTAGGATTGGTGTACGGGATTATGTGAGATCACCCCGCACGAACGCCACTGTATAGTAAGTGCTTAATAAATAGCAGCTCTGACAGTATCAGGTACAACAATAATGCTCACTTGACAGGTGAGGCAACTAAAACGACAGTTTGCTGAAGATCACATCCTCGGTGATCGGCAGAACCGCAGTGCCAGTCTTAATTCTGCCTCCAACTGTAGTCCCCTTTCCGCCGCCACAGCCAGGCCGCGGTGTGACCCGGGAATGGTCTGCTGCCTCCGCCAGCACGGGTTTCCCCTGCTGATGCAGCTCTGCCTGGGTTTCTGCGGTGCACTGATTTTTCCCGTGTCTCCTTTCGTATCATCCACAGAACATCATCAAGAAGGTGATCGGGCAGAAGTTTGTGTACAAGTTTGTCTCTTTCCCGGAGATACTGAAAATGGACCCTCACGCCGTGGAGATCAGCCGGGAGAGCCTTCTGCTGCAGGACCGGGACTGCAAGGCGCCCCCCGAAGGCCGAGAGACGCACAGACACAGCTTGTCCGCCCTCAAAGGCACCAGCCGCAATGAATACATCCACTCAGGCCTGTACTCGTCCTTCACCATTAATTCCCTGCAGAACCCGCCTGAAGCCTTCAAGGCCATCAAGACGGAGAAGCTGGAGGAGCCGCCGGAAGACAGCCCTCCTGTGGAAGAAGTCAGGACTGTCATCAGGTTTGTGACCAATAAAACCGACAAGCACGTCAGCAGGCCCGTGGTGTCCCTGCCCTCCACCTCCGAGGCCTTCCTGGCCTCCTCCGTCTCAGCCAAGATCTCCTCTTTAATGTTGCCGAATGCCGCCAGCATTTCCTCCGCCTCCCCCTCCTCCTCTCGGTCCCCGTCCCTGTCCCCCAACTCGCCCCTCCCTTCTGAACACAGAAGCTTCTTCCTGGAGGCTGCCTGCCATGACTCGGATTCCCTAGAGCCCTTGAACCTGTCATCGGGCTCCAAGACCAGGTCTCCATCTCTTCCCCCAAAGGCCAAAAAGCCCAAAGGCTTGGAAATCTCTGCACCTCCGCTGGTGCTCTCCGGCACCGACCTCGGCTCCATCGCCCTCAACAGCCCCGCCCTGCCCTCGGGTTCCCTCACCCCAGCCTTCTTCACTGCACAGGTAAGAGCCGCGTCCAGACGAAGAGAGGAAGGGCTTGCTGCCGGGACACCTTCCTTCTGTGTTCAGGAGGGCCGGTGTAGCAAAGTCTCTGTGTGAATGTGAAGGGAAGTTGCTTTTCTGCCCGCAGACCCAGGTATCCACAAGAGGGAAGGCAGGGTATTGGCTACAGTGGGATGCTTGGTTGGTTTCTGGCTTTCAGTGGCCTGAAGTGATGAAAGGGTGGAACATGCACACTGACCATCAGAGCAGGCCCAGTGACTTCCTAGGGAAGGCTGTGGGGGGGGGGGCGGGGGAGTGGCGTTTCAGAAGGCATTGGGGCTTTATGGAACTTGCCAGTCCTCCCTGGTGGGAAACTTGGTAAGTAGCCATTTGTTTTCCGTTAATAAGAAAATAGGTGTGAACTGATGCAGGCCTTGCAGTTGTCAGTGTGGGCTGTGTTGCCCTGTAGTCCCTAGTAAGAAATAGCTCTAAGGACTATAATGGCCCCACTGAACACGAGGAAGGGATGCTTCAGTCAAAACAGCGCTCCTGTGAGGAAGCCCAGGTCCAAGCCAGCTCAGGAGAGGAAAGCAAACTTAGGGAGCATGGAAGTCTTCAGTGCTATTAACTCCAACAAGAAGGCAGAGGACATTTTTTCATTGCTTTTTTAGGGAGAGGGGGAGAGAAACTTTGATTTGGTTGCTTCTCGAATACACCCAACCGGGGACTGAACCCACCACCCAGGCATGTGCCCTGACCTGACCAGGAATCGAACCCACGACTTGGGTATGTGCCCTGACTGGGAATTGAACCTGTGATCTTGCAGTTCATAGGACGACGCTCCAACCAACTGAGCCACGCCAGCCAGGGCGGCAGCCTTTTTCTTTAAATGTTACATTCAGATGCCCTTTCCTGTCCAGCGGGCAATTACAGGGCAAAAAGGCAAGCACGTGTTTGGGGAACCCTGTTCTGTTTCCTCTGGAAAACTGGATGCGTTTTGGTGGCAGCGTTAAGCTCACTGACTTGGGGTCACAGACCTGGGTTCAGTTCCTGGTGATTCCATTTGGTAGAATGGGACCGGGCACTTGATCTCTGAGCCTGTTTCCATGCCCGTGAAATGGATTATTGGGAGGATTCAATGGGATGAGAGGCGTGGCCAGAGAGCTAGCTACAGCTGGCAGGGGCTGTTGTCAGGGAGCTGCGTGCACGGGGTGGGGGCCGTGCTGGAGGTGGAGGAGCCTGAGTCTGTCTCCTGTGTCTGTACTCTCCGCCGCGGTGTACGGAGCGGCAGTGGCGTCTACTGAGGTTTCCCTGTACGGCCGGCGCTGTTCTGGACGCTGCATTCCCTTGGTAAAGTCTCAGCTCTGAAGTACGTGTTGTTGTTGCCCCATTTTTCCAGCTGAGGTCAGTGAGGCACGGTGCTAAAGTAACTCCAGGTGCTAAAGTTGGTCCAAGGTTGCACAGCTAATAGGTGATAGAAGCGAATTTGAACCCCGTTTTTCTTCTCCAGAATCCATGCTCTTAAGGAAAATGCTCTGGGCATTGCTACTCACTGGGGAAACGCCCGGCTGTCCTGATCGTAAGTCTGCAAAGCAACCGAAAGCAGCTCTTGGCTGTTTTCCTTTCCGTGGCTTCTCCCTGCAAGTGGATGGCCCAGGGATTTGGTGTCAGACGAGCAAGCTGTCCGGGGACTAAGGACTGCTGAATAAATGCCTCAGAACAGTAACATGAGAAGTAGGGCCGGGGTGGACGGTCTAAGATCCCCTCCCCTGGCCAGCTTTGTGTCTGCCGCGTAAGGTTTAGCGAGGTCTCACGCCAGGCCAGGCCAACTCTGATTTCAGTATCTGCTTTCCCTGAGAGTCTGTTTCACTGTCTCTGAGCCGACTGGGACCGTTGCCAGCCCTACAGCTGTGCAGGAGGGATTCGGCTCGGGTGAGCTCTGTGGTTTTGGACCTGGACACAGCGCATTTAGGGTGGCTCTGCTCAGAGGGGCTAGAGTGCTGCACGGCAGGGATGAGGAGAGGGGGGACCTTGGTGTGAGATGGGGACATGGGGTAGATGCAAACAAATGGATACAAATCTCAGAACCTGCTAGAACCTGCTAGAACTGGCCTAAAAGCAGGTAGGGAAAAGCCCAGGAAAGCCAGGTGAGCTGTGCCTTGGGCAGATGGGAGCAAATGGTCCTCAGCCATCCTGTGAGGGTTCACGCTGTGACGTGTGAGTTAGTGGCAGGAGTCCCAGAAAGGGGACCTGGGCTTCCCAAAGGAGGGAGGCAACGGGCAGGGTGTGGGCCCAGGACAGGGGAGGGAACTGGGGGCCTGCGCTGAGAGAGGGCCTTTGGAGGGGGGTGGGGTGGGAAGAAAGCACACTACACGATGCTCTGAACAGGCTCAAAGGAGGCAAGGGCTGCCTTCAGGAGATGGCCCACTCTCAGGACTCGAGATGCCCTCACCTTCTAGCAGTGTCCACTCTGCACCTGGCACGGGCGTGGGTGGCCAAGGGTGGCTGACAGGGAGGAAGAGAAGCAGTGAGGGACACACCAGAGAGAGCAGAGAAAGGGCAGGACTCAAGCATTGAGGGTGTTCACCCAGTGGGCCCCCCGAGGTAAGACAGGACAGGACGGTCATGCAGTTTCATCTAAGGACAGCTCGCATCCAATGTTATTTTCTATCAGTTTCAGCTGCACGGCATGTGATCAGTCACACGCTTCGTGGGGTTTTATCCTGAGGGTTTAGGGCAGACCTGGAATCAGTGTAGGATTCAGATCCTGAGATTCCATCCCCTAGGAAGGGTCTCCCTCAGGCGGACACAGCACCGCCTTTCTGACAAGCCCACCATACTGTGGAAAGCCTCGGGTGGGGTCCCTGAAATCGCCCCTGGGGGATGGGAGTCAGACTTCCCTTTGCTCCCAGATCAGCTCTGGGGGCTCCCCTTCCCCTGTGGGGGCTTGGAGCTCTCCTCCTGGGGGCAGCAGCGGGGGCTCACTCCGCAGCTCAGGTTCCCCTCCCGGCCTGGCGCCTGTGTCATGGAAACGCGGCTCCCTTCTGTGGACCGCTCCGCGTGACTCCGTTTGCACGTAAGCCTGGCTGCTTCTGGGACCCTCCTGTCACCTTTTCTTAACAGGTGGCCTTAGAAGAGGTGGAAGCTGGGCTGGAATAACTTGATACCCTGAAAATGAAATTCCCAAGAATTTAGTTCATTCCGAGAACTGTTTTTTTATATTTTACTCATTTATTCTAAGAATGACTCGCAGTCATTTTCCAGCCAGAAACACGGGAGGAGGAAGGGCGAGTGAGCAGAGTCTTGGCACGCCCTGGGCCCTGCAGCTGCGGTGCCTCTGGGGACGCTCCTGAGCCACACGCCTTGGATAAGCCCACGTTCAGATTTGAAGTTTCACCTGCAAAATGACGTGCGGGAAAATCACCAGCCGCTCCCGTCAAACGCACGTGGGGTGCATCTGCTGGGCCCTGTACGACGTGCGCTGAGGTGACTCCGTGAGTTTTGGGGAAACCCCATTACTGGTGCAGACAGACACGAAGATCGCCCAAAGGCCCCTCAGGCCCGGACCGTGGGGACCTGGAAAGTGGGACCGCAAAGCCAGCTGGGTACTGAGTGATAAAGCTGGAGTGTAGCTGCCAAGGGTAACAACTGCCAGACTATCAAGGTCATGTTGGCCTGCTGCTAGAAGAGCAAGGGTGTCGTCTCTGATGGCAGGGGCTGCGGAACTGAGACAGGGCAGACGCCAGGATGTGAGACCCTCCCGGGTCCTCGCCAGGTGCCATGGAAGCCCGGACGGTGGGGGCTGAACTTCCGATCCTCGGTCTTCTGCACCGTGTGTCCCTCTTCCCTCCCTTTGTCTCTTCCCTTCACTCTCTCCCTCCGCATCTTTTAACAAAGTTCGTTCAGAACCAGAGGCTTTGTGCCGAGACCCCTGGTGACCTCACGTATGGTGTTTAAGATGCTCGGCTCAGGTGTGCCCAGTCTTGCCGCCCGAGTGTGAGCACACGTGCCTCGGGCTGTTTGGAGCAGCAGCAGCCTTGGCCGAGCACTAATGGAGTGGAGACAGTGTGTGGACTGAAGTGCCGAAACCTCCTTCCTGCACTTCCTAGTCAAGTGGGTGGAAGAACTTGGAGCCCAAGCCCTAAGGTGGGAATTGAGGAAGTTGGAGGTGTGCGTTGAGGAGCAGTCAGGGTATACTGTGCCCCATCCCAGCTCTGGGGGCCTTCCTGCCTTACTGTCTCTCTTGCCATTATCACAGAAGGAGCGAAGTTTGCTTTTTTCTTCATCTCACTCTTAACACTTCCCCTGCTCAGCCTGTGGGTTTCTCCACGCCGAGCCTTGAGTGACGAGGTTGTCCTTCTAGGAGCTTGGCATTGGATGGCGTCACTGGCAGTTTTGTGTGACCTGACGCTCCTGTTGCAGGTTCTTGCTTGTCCCAGCTCTGGGCTCCCTCTTCCCACCCTGGGACCCTCTCCTCTCCCTCCTCCTTTGCCTTTTCTGTTGATCCTTCATGGTTCTCCAGCCTCCTTCCCGCTCCCACCCTCAGTCCTGTTTCTCCAGCCATGTATTATACCTGCCCTGGACCCCTCTGGAATTCTCTGTTTTGTCCCCTGAAGGTCAGGACAATCCCTACCACACACACGTTGATGTGATTCTGCTTCTCTTTTAAAGGCCTTAAAAACCACGTTTTTATTTGAACGTGGACAACTCATCGAGTTTCCAGGGATTCACTATCACCCTTTACTTGTGGATATTGTTCAACCCCTAAGTGTCATTGCCACGGATTCTGTTGGCATCTGTGGGTGACGAGGATTAGAGATGTGTGCTGGTACGACGGACGGTTAGATGGACAGCCTCGTTTTCCCTCCTTTACGACCCCCCCAGCACCGCAGAGCCCCGAATCCAGTCCTCTGCTCACGCTCTTGCCACACAGCTCAACGGGACTTGCCTGTCCCATTGAGTCGTCCACTAAGGCACGGCTACTGTTTGTTACCTCGTTTGGGAAACAGTTGTTGAATAACCCCTGCTACCCGCCCCCCCATGTGTGGGGCACCCGGGCGTACAGAGGTGAGCAGGACAGACACACTTGCTGCTTTCAGGGGCGCACAGCTGCTGTCCAGGAGGCGAAGGGCAAGGGGCGGCACGTCAGGTAGGGTGGTGGTGCAGAGGCTCCAACCGCTGGCTGAGGAGTTCAGTCTTGTTTTGATGGGAAAGTAACAGCTGCTGGCCGTGTAAGTCAAAGGAAACAAAAGTTCCTATTAGACTGTCAACAAATCATTAGTGAGCATGATTTGAAGCCACAGAGAGAACACCAGAAGTCAAAGCGCCTATTTTTACGACCACGGGAGCTCGCCGTGGCAAGGGAGACACACAGACCAGGCAGCAGCCGTGGGGGCCGAGTACGCAGTAAGAGAAGCCCCTCAGGGCTAGAAGGGGGAGGCTCTTTCAGTCCAGGCCAGCAAACAGGGGTCGAGCACTGAGGTGTCAGCGCTGTGCGCGGAGCTGGGGTCGCAGCCGCGAATTAGACCATCCCTGACAGCAGTAACTTCCCTGAAGTTGGTTAAACCAGGGTCCCAGATGAGGTGCGGAAGGAATCCACAGGCTGAAAGGAATGCCGAGGAGGAAGGTGTTAATACACCGGGGTGGGGGAAGGGTGTTGGGAGAGCTTCGGGGAGGGGGGACCCCACGTGGGCAGGGTGCTGAGGGATCATAGCACGTTGTCTGGCAGCTGAGGGGAAGAGGGCGTTGTAGGCAGACTTCGAGTTTGAGGCAAGGCATGAAGGTGTGAAATGGCTTAGTACAGTGGCCTAGGAAGGGGAGGGGGCGGGGTAAATTTTAAAGATAACGGAAGGAGTAGGAGATGGGGCACGCGTGACATTTCCAGATTGTGTTTTAGAAATCACCCCGATGACATGGGCTAGGCGGCAGTGAGGCTGGGACCGGCTGGGATACTATTATAATATTCCAGGTGAGAGCTGATGAGGATCGAAGGCTGTGACAGTGGGATGGGGCCAACGGCGATGGATCTGAGAGACACAAAGGGAATGCCAGTGGTAGGACTTGGTGACCGGTGTGGAGGTGGCAGGGGAGAACCTGCACCTGAGTCCGAGGAGCCTGGGAAGAAGACTAAGCTCAAAGGGAAAGGTTGCATGTTCAGTTTGGGCCGTGTCGAGTCAGGCGGAAGCATCCAGCTGCAGCTGGAGCTCAGGAGTGTGTGGCTGGAGATAACGGCAGGGGGTCGCCAATGTGTGCGGTGTGGCTAGGACCATGGAGACGGAGGAGTTCGCCTGTGGAGTGGGTCTGGCCCTGGGAGTTATGGGCTGGGAGGCCAGGGAAGTTCTGGAATGAATTCTGCTCAAGAACCGGTTGGCCGAGATTCTGTGGGTCTCCATGTCTGTTAGGTAAGTTCGGGACGTATCAAGCAGTGTGGGAGGGTTCATATAGGGAAATTAGGGAGTGTCTGAAAGCAGGTTATGGGGGAACCCAGAACTGTGGCTAAGGAGGCTGCACTTACGCAGCAGGAGTAGAATAAAGAGGAATGAGTTCAAGGAAGGATCCACAGATCACGCCCAGAGGCCGTGGCAAGCGGAAGGCACTCTGTCTGCATCCTGGTGACTGGGATGCTGGGTTGTACTGCGTCTGTGGCACATGACACATACTATGTGCAGTATTTCCTGAGTGGACACATAAGTGGTGGCACTTTGAGAGTCAAACACTGGATGTGGAAAGAAGGTGGTAAATTCACGGTTGAACATGTGGGGCATTCCAGGTGAGAAGCGAGGGTGTGCGCCTAGAGTTACTGACCGTTTCAGCTCATCCAGTAGTTAGGAGCTGTGTGCCACGGGGGAACAAAGATGAGCAAGGGCAGTACCTTAAAGGTTACAGACAGAGGCATAATAAAAATACGCAAACTATTACCATACCATGAGGCAGGACACGCTTTAAAAAGGTGGTTGCAAAGTGTTATAGGGACTCAGGAAAAAGAGAAGCAGCATCTGGTTGACAGGAGAGCAGGACAGTCTCGTCTGAGCTGGTGGCACTTTGACGGGCAGAGGGAGGCAGGGGTAGGTGGGAGGAGGAGGTCAGAGGCACTCAGGCGTGGCGTGGCTGGACACCAGCGCACCAGAGTATAGCTCAGATGTGTGAGCTTTTTAGGAGACTCACTATTAGGTGGAAGAGCTAACAGGGAGGATGGATGAGCATGAGACCCTGGAAGGGGGTTTTTCCCCTTGAAAGTGAATGCTGGTTGCCCTGGGGCCTTAAGGCATCTCCCTGCCTTGCATCTTCCGGGATCAGGCGCTCCCTGTCATTCAAAAGACACATGGGAGAGGAAGCGAGTACGTTTTGCTGTTGGCTCTTTCATTGGCATCTAGTCCTTAGGCTCAGCCCTCCCTGCCCGATTCCAGGAGCCGTGGAGAGATGCTCTGAAAGCTGTCACCGAACCTGAGGTAACCCAGGGCAGGCTTTATGAAAAAACATTCCTTGAAAGAGCAACCAAACAGTTCTTTCTGGAAGGCCACAGGACCTTCAGGGAGATCAGAGGTGGGAGGGAGAGGAGTGGATGAAGCCACTTCACGATATTCATTTGCATATATTATGAAAGGCATTTCAGACATTAAGCATGAGAAACAGAGGACTACTGTCTTCTGAATACATCCCGTATCCCTTAGAAAAACATCTCAGATCCAGGCATGGGTACAAGTTTTAGACTGAAAATACAAATGCTGCACTCTGTATGTAGCTCAAGGGAGTGAAAAAGGATGGGTGCAGGTTCATGGCCACGGACGAGAGAAGGCCAGCCAGGCTTTGCTGTTTAGAAGACGTATCGCTTTGGAGCTTCGGGAGCTTCGAGATCTCCGTCGGTGGGCGAAGGAGGAGGCTCTCCACACACTGGTTACGACACGTCAGGGTGCCGTGGTTGGAACCGGACTCGCGTACCATGCGAGTATGAGTCCTGGGGTCGCCTGAGCCTTACAGGACTGAGAGGAGCCTTCAAGTGCCAGCGACCAGCCTGGTTTGTCTGTCGCAGAACATAAGTGCTGTCCTACGTACAGTCGAGAGGGTCGCCCATGAACAGGAGGAATGCATGTAGTGTGCCAGGTAGACTGCTAACGAATTACTAGTGGTACCTGTCTTCAACACTTGCTGTGCCAGGTACACAGTAAGAGCTTTACGCGGGTCATCTTGCGTAACCTCCCCAATAATCCCGTTACCCTAGGCATTTTTCCTCATTTTAGAGAGTAGGAAACTGAGGCATAGAGCCGTGGCCTCGCTAAGAAGTAGAGCTGAGAAGTAGTGGTTCTGAAACTGGCAGAGCCCGTGCTGAACTGTTAAGTCTTTTTTTGAAAGGTTTTATTTATTTTTAGAGAGAGGGGAAGGGAAGGAGAAAGGAAGAGGGAGAGAAACATCGATCGGTTGCGATACGCACCCCATCCAGGCACTGAACCCTCAACCCAGGCAGGTGTCCTGACCAGGAATCAAACCAGTGACCTTTTGCTTTGTGGGATGACACCCAACCAACACTCCGTTGGTTGGGCAGAACCGTTATGTCTTAACCATTAGGCCAGGGCACACTTGTGAAATTGCCTTAGATGAAAACGAATGGGAAGCCTATCCAAAACAGGTATCTTAGTAACCTGATACGTCATTCAACACGTAGAAAATTCTGTGTAGCCACACACTCAAATAATCAGGCATAAATTAGTTTACCTTTCGGCATCTTCACAGTTTGAGAACCTTTGGATGTTTGTCTCCATTCCTCTGAGCAGAGCAGAACTTTCGACTTGTGTTTAAGCCAAATGCTCTTCAATGATTAACAGAGCTGCTCAGGTGGATTCTAGGGAGCAGTAACACGTTAGCATCCTGCACGATGCAATCTGGACTGTGGCTCTTCTTACACAAAGCACCTACTGACGTCACAGAACCACCGAGGAGCTCCTCCTCGTCACCGCAGGGGCGAAACCACCCTGGGCAAGGGAGTGTGCCTTTGCCGAAAGCCGTGCAGGCTCGCCAGCTGGGGTGGGCTGTTCCTCCTGCCCTCTAGCTGGCTTGCAGGCCAGCGCTCCTGCTGAGTGTGTGTGCAGGCAAATGCAGTCCTTGGCATCCTCCTGGGAAACCCAGGGTTTTGGCTTTACACCCAATCTGACAAGAAAGGATTTGTTTTTCCCCCGTTCAAACCATTGCCAGGGAGATGAATTCTCATCAGCCCCACATCCGGAGTGAAATCTGGAAAACCTAGTTCAGAGCTTTTGAAGCAAGCTGCTACAGGGTATTTTAGCAGCAAATCCTAGAGCATTAAAGGGCCATTGAGAGGGGAAAATGGAGCTTGGGAGGCTCTTTTAAAAACATGCTTGCGTTTGTAACCCAAGTAAAGGGTGTCCACTAGAGAAAACTAAGAAAATGTAGACAGCAGAAAGTAAAGCCCTGAAATGGGATCCTGTTTTGTGCTGCACTGAACCTTGTTTCATCTAAGGCAGGGTGGGCGGCAGGCACACTGAAGATATCACCAGGTGAAAGTCGCTACAAACTTGAGATTTCCACTAGAATGTTTAAGGGAAGATAACTTGTCTATACCGCTCTTGTTTTAAAAATTGCTCATACAATTAGCATTACAGAAAATTAAAATTGAACAGTGCTCTCAGCCTTGCAGAAATTAGAGTTGTCAAATATTCTTAAGATGGTGAGTCTGCTTCTGGGTTCATGGGCGGTGCACCTAGCCACACGGCTGATCGTCGCTGCAGTCAGGCGATAAAACCTGCATCAAAAACTGTCTGTGCTTTCTTTGCTAGACACCAAATGGACTGCTCCTGACCCCGAGTCCACTGCTCTCCAGCATACATTTCTGGAGCAGCCTCAGTCCAGTGGCTCCACTGAGTCCCGCCCGGCTGCAAGGGCCAAACACGCTGTTCCAGGTGAGCCATTGGAAACGAGCTTCTAAACAGTGACCTTTCTAAGGGATGTGTTCCCCAGGGGATCCTGCACAGGTAACAGTGAGTTCCGCCCTATGTTTGGTTAAGGTGTTAGGTTTCCAAAGGGAGTTTACGTTAATGGGGCTGCCCACGAAAGGCAGCCTTCAAAGTCAGGCATTTTCAATGGGGCAAAAACGGAGTACTCCCGGCGGGTGCTCACACGTGGAACAACTCCTTCTTGAGATGTTCCAGAATTTTCATGGACTATGAAAACTGGATGTTTATCAAGGAAAAGGCAAAACTTTATAAAAGTCATATTTGATAAAAATCTCATATGACTTTAAAAAATATTAATGTATTAGTCAATGGTGACATGACTTAAAAATGGCAAACAATCTTTCTTTACAGTAGAAAAGTTATCTGTATGATACATAATGAAGTTTGCCTTATTCCATAACAAAAAAAAGGAGTATCTAGGGCACTTGGTTAAAAACTAAGTCTTAGCAGCTTTATCTGGCTAAACTCCTTGTACTATGTAAGCACAGTCATTATCCATTCACACACTGGGATCTTGTGGGTAGCATCCCTTACTAACAAGTGGAAATCACTATTTCCTTTTCGACTGTTACTCACTGACCCCAAGACATTACTGTTTGAATATGTGGCACATTCAGGCCTGGGGACAGGCCTGAAGCGAAGCTGGATCAAGTGGCAGCTCCCTCCTTACCTCATGCTAGCCTCATCTGTCTCCCCTCCTGCATCCCATACCTGCCCCCCAGTGTGGCTCACACCACTCGAGTTGTAGTTCTTTTGATCCTGTTGCATCTAGCACTTACCACTTTGTATTATGATGGCCTGTTCCATCTGGCGATCTCCCCCACTAGACTGTGGGCTCTCGAGAGGCCAGAACCGCTTCTTGTTCACTGTGGTGTGCCTCCGGCATCTAGCACATTGCTTGGTACACAAATGATGCTCAGTGATTATCTTTGATGGACTGAATGGATGCATAAGAAGAGTTTGTCTAGAAATGTCTAAGAAAGTAGGTGCTAAAAAGTTCAGGTCTCCATGCTTTTTTGTTGGTCATTTTGTTTGTCAGGGTTAACATTTACACCTCCACTGAGCAAGGAACTGTATTTAGTGGGACTCAGGGTCTCGTTTGAGGAAGGGTGGGGCCACTAAGGAGGTTTTGATTGCCATCTTGCTTCTCTGGTTTCCTAGTAGGGTGGAGGTTAGGGTGTCATGATGTCACTGTGTTCCTGGGGTAATCAGGTTTCTCTCCCTGGCCCTTCTTCCCATCTCGAGAGACTGAGCTGTTTGTGCACAGCCCACATGTTGATTCATAACCATTGTAACTCAGGCAGGTTAACAAAAACTAGAAAAAGCAAGCAAAAAGCAGCGAGCAAGGGGTTTGAGTAAAATTTTAGATTTGCACTCTTTTGATGGGGAGCCGAAAGACCTTACTTCCCGAAAGTCCCCAGGTTGGAGCGGCAGTACTGTGGTGGTAGAGCTCCTGAGTAGAGCGGAGAGTTGCATGGTGATGTG
This sequence comes from Carollia perspicillata, assembly GCA_004027735.1. Lineage (NCBI taxonomy): Eukaryota > Metazoa > Chordata > Mammalia > Chiroptera > Phyllostomidae > Carollia > Carollia perspicillata. The sequence goes on from PVKM010000413.1 coordinate 27,787, forward strand.
TACACTACGCTACATGGAGTAGGGACTGCACTGCTACTCTAAACCGAGACTCTAACAAAGGGGTCAGTAGATGCTCGTGAATAATGAATGGATGCTCCCTTCCCTCCTGACTGGGAATCCTGCCACCCGATTGCTGCAGGGCTCGGTGACCTCCCAAGGAAGCCACGGAGAACTATTACTGGGGAGTTCTTTGGCATATCTTGCTTCGGATACTAAACCTTTTCTAGCACCTTAATCCCTATGGTAACAATAGTGCAAGTCCGCAGGGATTCTGTACATTACTGTGCTACCTAGAGCTTTGGGGGTAGGGAAATGTATACGTCCTCTTCAGTCACGACTGTGAACGAGTGATTCTCAAAGTTAGCATGCAACAGAAGTGGCTGGAAAGTGTGTTAGAACAGAGTGCTGGGCCCCACCCCAGAGTTTCTGATTCAGGAGGTCTGGGATGGGCCAGAGGACGACATTCTTCAAGTTGCTAGTGATGCTGCAGCTCCGGGAACTGACTTCGAGAGCCGCTGCAGACCAGCCATTCCCGATTACATTTAGAATTCTGTGGAAGAAATGGCCGCATGGAGGGGCTGCCTGCTTAGAGTTGTAATTTCACAAAAACGGCCCGTCCTCTCTCCTCAGCCATTCAGAATACACTGGTGGGCAAAAGTAGGTTTGCAGGTGTGAATATAGGAAACAGAGTTTATTCTTGTATTACTCTTTATTAAATATTGTATTATTTCCCATACAAACTGCACACCTACTTTTGCCCACCCCTCTACAACCCAAAAAATACAACTGTGTCTGGATGGCTAACAGGGCCCGGGACCCTCTTTTTGATTGGAGTCCCCGAGACTAAGGAAAAACCTTTTCAAATATTACTCTTCCTATAATAAGAGCAGTTGAGTATGGTAAAAGTTGAAATCAGTTTTGAAAATGGTAAATAACAAAACATGGTAAGAGGAATAGCCCTTTTTTGGGGGGGAGAGTTTTTAAAGGCGTTTGAGCTGAATTGATGACCTGTGCTAGGGAGCGAGATCTTACATGCTCCTTATACTTTGATTTTTAAAACCAGGTATTTCAAATGATGGGTTTGCAAAATTCCAATGAGTATCACAGTGCCCGCTCTCAATCAATACAAATAATTTTCCTTAAAAGGAACAAATCTTTTTCACATGTGCTGTAAATATGTTGGAGGAAGAAAATAATATAGAGTATGTTTATCAGGGGTGTCCAACCCGTGGCCTAGGATGGCTATGAATGTGGCCCAACACAAAATTGTAAATTTACTTAAAACTTTTTTTTTTGTGACTCATCAGTTTTTGTTAGTGTTTGTGAATTTCGTGTGTGGCCCATACACACCAAAAGGTTGGACACCCCTTGATGCCAGCGGACTTCCTGTTGCGAGGGTCAGAAAAGTAGATCAGAATCCTTAGAGTAACAGTGGACTGAGCTGGTAAGTTTGTGCACAGGAGGTCCCCGGGCAGACTTGTTACAGCAGACACTGAAGAACTTAGGGAAGGAGAGAGAAGGTATTTCCCTTTCTGGGAAGAGGCGTGCTTTGTCATCGAGATGTGGTTTAGAGAGAGATGACAAACACGTATTGTGTTCAATCTAAATATACAGTCTTGATTTACAAATAAAGTGAGATCTGTTTCAAATGGACAGTTTGGCATTTTAAGTTTGTCTACAGGATGTCTCTTCCATTTTTGAAACAGATTTTGATCTAATTTGGAATAAGCCTAGTAAGTACAGATACATCTTGAAACAAGGTGAGACTGATGAATTTTTCAATTGAGAATGTTTTCTGCAATTTTTAGTTCAACAAATCTAACCCAGCAAATATCTGTAATGCTCTCAGGCAGAGACTTAAGGGTTGCACAATATGTGAATAATAGATGTGTAAGCAAAATACTCTAAGAATCCCACAACGGCAGCTCTTCCCAGCTGGGGACTGGACAGAAGCTCCAAGGAAGTGGCACCTGAGCTAAGCTAAGAAGGGACAGGATTTTACCAGTGAAGCACATTCTAGATTAACAGAGCAGCATGGTATGAATATGAAATATATACGGTCTGAATAGGAAGGTACTGGGAAGTCAGACTGGCAATGCAGCTGTAGGACTTGAACAGTATGCTGGAGTTCCCACCTTGATCTCCTGACGTGATAACCGTGGAAGCTTTTAAAGCTGGAGACGGTATGACAAGATCTCTATTTTAGGACGGTATCACGGATATTAGTGTGGAGGAAGGAGGGCTGAAGAGAAAGAAAGTGTGAGGGCCAGGAAGATGGGAGGACATTCACACTATTCCAGATACTGAGGGAAGAACTGTCTTTCAGAGGACAACAGTGGAAACAGGAATATATTTAGAAGATAGTCTGGAAGTACAATCGACAGGAAGACTTTGGTTGGCTGTGGAAAGGAGGCAATGTAAATTAGGAGGACACAAAGATCACTGTGATTAAAAGACTGGAAGTGCTATTAATAACAGTAGTTAACGTTTACTGTATGCCAGATACTGTTTGTTCTAAGCACTTTTTGTGGTTTCTCATTTAATACTCAAAATACTTCTATTTGAGTAAAGAAGCCAAGGTTGAGAGACGTTGCTTCAGTTTACCCTGATTACACGCTGAGGAAGTGGCGGAGCTCTGATTCAAGTTCAGGGTTGCACTGCTCCCAGCCACCACTCTCACTGAGAAAAATGGGCACGGACGAGCAAGTCTGGTGGGGAAGAGGCATTGGTAGGTACATCTAACCAACAAGAAATGATTATTGAGTCCACTATAGGAGAAGAGGCAGGCTGAGGACAAAAGTCTGGGGAATGTTCCAAGTTTAAGAACAGGGACTAAGGGTGGGGTGGAAGAGGATTAGAGTCTGTAAAGACGACTATGAAACTTGTCAGAAAAGCAGGCTAACCAAGGGAAACTGTGACAATTGAGTGCAGACAAGTAAAGAACGAAGGGCAGAAATCACTAGTATATTTTTGAAAACAGACACTAAACCAAAAGCTGTTTTGAAAACACAAAATGGACAAAAACAAAACTAGAGAAGATGCAAATAAACTGAAAGAATAAAAAAATCAAAACCTGTTCTTCTTCCAGTGTCCACTGAGTTGGCGATTTTACTGGTGTGCTGCAAGAATTTTGAAAACATGCAATACCTGACTATTTAGTCAGGGGCACTGACCTCTTTTCCCTTAGACTGCCAATAAAAAAATGACAACAGGCCACACAACAGTAGCTGTCCAGTGTGAATGAATCAGAATTGTACCTTTTTGTCAGAGCAGTTAAGAAATACATTTTTTTGATGTGCTGCAGAATTTTAGTCATTAGTTTGTGTGCCGTGAGTTAAAAAAATGTTGAAAATCACTGCTCCAAGTCAATGAGATTAGTGGTTAGGAGCAGACTTGTGAGTAGATTTTATAACCCAGTTGAAATGGATAAAATTCTGTAAAAAAAAAATTAAAGTTCCAAAGTGTCAGAAAACAAAAACCTAGAATATGCGAATAACCATTAATGAAACTGAAACAGTAACTAAAGGACACTCCCCTCCCCAAGCCCTGCCAAAAATAAATTGCGTGGTTTGGCACAGAAAGTGCAGTTTAAAGCTTGGCTTTACTACTTATTAGCTATGACCTTTAGCCAATCTTGAACTTATTTGAACTCTTGTTTTCTCCCCTATAAAATGAGGAAAACCAAACTTACCTTACAGGCTCTGGATATCAAATGAAATGACAACCATTTGTTAACTGTAAGGCAGTAGACCATACTAGTTATGTGAAATAGCTTCAAAATTACACTATATTTACTTGTTCTACAAATATTTGTTGTACTTCTAACATGTACCAGGCTCTTTAGTTTGATACTTCGTATTGAAGTGAAGTTTAATATGTAATTCCCATTGAGAGCCCAGGAGATCATTCTGACACACACCATCCTAGACCATGGAAATCTAGTGGAAGCCTTAATTATTCCTGTTCACTCGGGAGTATAGCTGCTGTACTTCTAGACTTGAAAGCCATCAAAGCATCTATTTTTATTCTGTTTATCATCTTCATTACCAACAATACAGAAATTAACATTATTCTTTAAATTTTGGAATGTATGAGTGAACTTTCATATTATTTTAACTAGAAAGAATACTCTCAGCCCCAAATAAAGATGTTCTTACTTTCTAAATCTTTTAAGATAAAAACATTTTTCATTTTCTTAAACATTTATTTTATTTATTTTTAGAGAGGATAAGGGAGGGAGGAGAGAGAAAGAAACATCAGTGTGTGGCTGCCTCTCATACAACCCCTGTTGAGGACCTGGCCCGCAAGCCAGGCATGTGCCCTGACTGGGAATCGAACCAGTGACCCTTTGGCTCACAGGTCAGCATACAATCCACTGAGCCACACCAGCCAGGGCGACTCCTCATTTTTAACAGTTACTGGGAAGCATCTTTGTGTAGTACTCTGGAAAACTGATGGCCAATTTCAAAATACAGTGTTAGAATTACTGATTTACATGCCAAGAGTCGGTTAATTTCTTTTTCTTAATATTGAAAAAAATCAACATTCTACATAGCTTGAATCTTTTTAAAAAATAGTGTTAGAATATACTTTAGCGACATATAAAGTACATTTTTCCTAGTAGCCTAGGCATATAAAATGAAGATGTTTTCGGAGCCTTAACCTGTTTGCTGTATGTAATCCTGACCTCGTTGTCGTCTTCCAGTTACTCATTCTGTAAAATAATTGGCAACTTACCTGTTTCACCGCGGTGATAACAGAACTGATGCTCTGTGCTCTATCTAGGAATGTAAAGTACTCAAGTTCTTCCCAGTAGATTTGCAATAATTATTTTCAACATCTTTTGTCCCCTACAGTTCCCGACACTGCTCAACGGCCACATGCCAGTGCCAATCCCCAGTCTGGACAGAGCTGCTTCTCCAGCACTGCTTTCTCCGAATTCTCAGAAGTCCTGATGGCGTCTGGCCACGACTAAAGACTCATTAACTAATGAAACGAGCCTGTCCCCATGGGCTAGTTTACCTGTGTCATGAGAAGGACTTTGTGAAACCCTGTTAATTTGGTTTGCACTTTTCATAACATGGATGGTCTAGAAATATGTTAGCATTTTAAAAACTTTTTTTTATATTCAAGTATCTATGAAATCTGTTTTGCATTAAGCGAATTTTAATATTTTTTATATCCTCTTAGCTCTTAAGTGTTGAACACTGTTGACAGTGAAGAACTTTTCTTAATGGTTTTCAGTGTAACTAATTAAGGATGTGAAGCTTTTTTCTCTTTAATCCTGCATATGCTGAACTGTGCTTATAGACACCATTAACCAGCTGTGCCTTCCTTTGCATTTAGTTTTATGTAAATGATTTATATATTTTTTAGTATTAAGAGAAAATGTTTGAAAGACAAAAATTAGTATCAAACAGCTCTAGTAGAATTTCATTATTTTTCACAAGTAGGCAATATGAAAGCATATTCATATTAATTTTTTTGCTTTCAATTATAAGAAAATTGCCTTAGAATCTCTTTTGAACTGAAATTCAATAAATGTAATGTCCAGGTAATGTTTTTATAAGAAGAAACTAAGCCATATTTAGACAATAAACATTCATTAAAAAATGTTCGAAAGTGCATTTTTTATAAGGAATGTGAAAGGCTAGCCTCCTCCCAGCTGTTTACAATCTTTTAGACTCCTCCCAAACAAAAAAACCTGAGATGGAAAAGCTATATCAAGTTCATTCTGTCCTACCCCTGGAATATTTTCTAGTTTAGCATAATCTATTTTCAAACAATTAGCTTTGGTTCTCCCTGTTTTCCATAGAGAATCACACCTATTTCCTGTATCACTGAGTTAAGGTTTCTCTAAACCCCTGGAACTATAATTAACATTTAAAAACCCTATGCTTCGAAGGGGCTCACAGACTGGTGACGAATACAAACAATGCAGAAACAGTTCTTAACACGAGGTGTCTTCATGTGTATAGGTACAGCCTTGGGAAATGGAGAGGTTATTGCTAAACTGAGGGTGAGAAATGAAAAAAATCTGATACAATGAATAGAAGATTCTTCAGAAACCTCGTCATTGCTGAACTGAACTGATTACGTTAACAATTTCAAACACTAAATTATTTTATGTAGTTTAGAGCAGTGCTACTAACAGGAACCTAACTTCTGTTCCTTCAAAAAAAAAAAAAAAAACACAGCAGGCACCACTCTAAGGCATCATTCTGTACAATATGAAAGTTCTAGAGGTAAGAGAACTGGAAAGTGCCCAGGGCTTTCAACTCAAGATCGGTTAACTCCCATCAAGTTGAAGTAACAGACACCAATTTGAAATGTGTCTAAATAATTAATTGATCTAAACCAGGCATTAAATAGCAGGGATAAAAAAACAAAGCTTGCAAAAACACTTCTTGAATTCTCAAAAATATCTAAACTTTTGTTAGGGTACAAATGGTGAGGTTTTCAATTGGAATTGAGCATCTCTATGTGAGGGGATGAATGCCCTTATCTACGGGAAAAATGCAAACATTCCAACAGGCATCTTTGAATATAAAATAATGGAGCTGATTCCAAAATCCAGACACTACTGTCATGGGCTAAGGATAATTCTGTATAACAATAGTTGGTCCAGCTGACATTTTACAAACATAAAACGTTAGGGCTCAAAGGGCCTTTGAGAATGCATCCTGCCCCATCCCGCTGCGTTTCCAGATAAGGACATTGCACAGAAGCAGCTGGAAGTCGCCGAAGGCCACCCAGCTCAGTGAAGGTAGGATAACGATCAGTGCCTGGTCTGGTTCCGCTTCCCCATGACTAGCTATACATAACTACTAGTCCAAAACTATGTTAGGTAAAAACCCAAGATTCTTACACAGAAACTAAAAAGAAGTTAATGTGCAAATATCTGACTATATATCAGATTCTTGTATTCCTTTCCCCCAAATACCATGGTTAACATATAATCTGGCCCCATTTACTGGAAATGGAAAAGTACCGTAACTGTGGATGGATCAAAAATCTCACTGTAACACAAATAGAGAAGAAGTACCGAAGTATAACCCTTAGAGCTCTGCCTCATTCTGTGCGTGTGTGAGTGTGTGGTGTTTATTGTTTTTTAAACAGCTATTTTAGTCAGAAAATAGTTTTCACACAGCATATTAAATTTCTTCTTTTTATGTCTGCTTGATCAGTGTCAAACTGTTAAGGCTAAAGTTTTATAGAACTATACTCTAAACATTGGTCCCTTTGTACACCTCTTTTGTATGACTGCAACTCCTCATTCACTTTCATATATGTATCATTTTTACTGTTATTTTTGTTCAATAAATACTTTGTGATAAAAGGTGTGAGGAGGCAAGCGGTTCGGTTTACTTTCATTTACTTGGGGTAATCCAAATTTCACTTTTCCATGGGGGTACAAGTTAGCAAATGAGTCTTATCATCTAGCCTTCAATGTGGTATATCGAAATATGCTCTGTATATATAATCTGCTTTAGACCGATATCTAAGGAAACAAATATAATTACTGAAATTGAATTGGAGAGAAGGGAATGGGTATAATAAGTGTCCCCTGACCTTTTAAATCTTGAATTCTGTCAATTGTTCTGTATTGAGATTGGAAGAGTGGGAAAATTTACCGTTTATTCCTTTAGCCACAACTAGCATCTTACTCAGTGGTGAAGGACTGAAAGCTTTGCCCCTAACATCAGGAACGAGACAAGGATACCCCGCTGCCATTTCTATTCAGCACAGTCCTGAAAGTCCCAGCAGAGGCAGGGGGAGGCATTCAAATCAGAAAGGAAGAAATAAAACTGTATTTACAGATGATGTCTTATACGTAGAAAACCCTAAAGAATCTACCAAAAAGAAAAAACCTATTAGAGCTAATAAACTGAGCAAAATTATAGGACACAAAATCAACATGGAGAAATCATCTGTATTTCTACACATTATCAACAAAAAACTTGCAAAAAATAAAATAGCTAAGGAATAAACGTAATTAAGGTGGCACGAGACTTGTACACTGAAAACTACAAACCATTGCTGTAAGAATTAAAGACGTCCTGTGACCACGGACTGGAAGACAATGATGTTAAGATCAGACACAACACTCCCCAAAGTGACCTAACAGATTCAATGCATTTCCTATTACAATCCCAGTGGCATTTTCTTTTTCCAGAAATTAGAAAATTTGTACCCTAAAATTGATGAAAACAATCATAGAAGAACAAAAAAGACTCACACTTCTTTTTGGTATTAATCCCCACCCAAGGACATGCTTATTAATGTTAGAGAAGGGGAAGGGAGAAAGACAGAAGCATCAGTTGGTTGCCGCCTGTATGTGCCCTGACCAGGGACTGAACCTGCAAACTAGGCATGTGCCCTGACTGGGAATCGAACCCACAGTCTTTCAATTTACCGACAATGCTCCAACCAACTGAGCCACATCAGCCAATCAACAAGAGGGCCAAGACCAATGGGAAAAGGACAGGCTTATCAACAAATAGTGCTGGGAAACTAGATAGTCACCTGCAGAAGAATGAAGTTGGACCTTCACTTAACACAATACACAAAAATTAACTCTTAAAACAGGAAAATACTCATACCCTTGGATTTGGCAATAGTTTCTCAAATATGCCACTAAGAGGAGAGGCAACAGAAGAAAAATAGATACACTGGACTTCATTACAATTAAGATTTTGTGTATCAAAATGACACCATCAAGAAAGCAAAACACAATCCACAGACTGGAAGAAACTGCAAATCACACGCCTCATAAATGTTTAATACCTAGAATATACAAGGAACTTATACCTCAACAACAAAGACATACAACACGATTTAAAAATGGGCAAAGGATTTGAATAACCTTTTTCCAAAAAAGATATAAAAATGGCCAATAAGCACATGAAATGATGCTCAACATACTTAGTTATTGGAGGAATGAAAAAATCACAAGGTTCCACTTTACACCTGTTAGAATGAATATAATAATAATTTTTTAAAAAAGGAAGTAAGTGTTGGCAATGATGAGAAGAAACTGGAACTCTCATATACTACCACTGGAAATGTAAAATAGTGCAACTGCTCTAGAAAATAGTCTGGCAGTTCCTCAAAACCTTAAAAATTGAATTACCAAATAGCCCAACAATTCCACTCCTAAGTATATAATCCCAAAGAATTAGGAAAACAAGGACGTGAACAGAAGCTTGTACACCAGTGTTCACAGCAGCATTACGCACAGTAGATGGGAAAAACCCAAGGCCCACTACAAGATGAATGGATTGACAAAATGCATACTTGTAGCACAGAATAGTATTCAGTCATGAAAAAGGAACTTCTGACACATGCTACAACATCGATAAACCTTGAACACTGTGCTAAGTGAAACAGGGCAAACACAAAAGGACAAATACAGTATGATTCCGTGTATATGAAATTCAGACAAAACATATATTTGAGGTTACCAGGGACCTGGGATATGGGGAAAATGGAGGATTATTTCTTAAAGGGTACAAAGTTTCTGACTGAAGTGATGAAAAATTTTGGAGATAGTGATAATTGCTATACAACATTGTGAATCTAATTAATGCCATAATTGTATATTTATGGCAAATTTTATGTATGTATTTTACCACAATTAAAAAAATAGCATACAAAAGCCCTCAAAAAACCCTCATGAATTGTCCCCTCAGTCCAAAAGATAAGTTATTACAACATGCTAACAAACTTTCCAACATAGGCTGACAAAGTACCAAAATGAATACAACCACTCCAGTACATCTGAAGTAACACATTTAATGTGTGTTCAGATCACTTGGAAGGAGAACAAAAAAGTCATCCTGTCTCACCTTTAGGAACTTGGTGAGTTTAGGACAAATCGTAAGCGTTCAAAGGTTCAAAATTTCTGAGTTTCCAAAAAATTAAAAACGGAACTGCCTTATCACCCAGCGATTTCCACTTCTGGGACCATACCTAAAGACACCCGAAACACCAATTCAAAAGAATGTATGTACCCCTATGTTCACTGAAGTGTTACTCACAATACTCAAGATTTGGAAGCAGCCCAAGTGCCCATCGGTAGATGAACGGATAAAAAAACTGTGGTGCATTTACACAATGGAGCACTACTCAGCCAAAAAGAAAAGAAGGAAATCTTACCTTCTGTGACAGCATGGGTGGACCTGCAGAACATTATGCTGAGTGAAAGAAGCCAGTGGGACAAAGAGGAGTACCATGTGATTTCACTGACACGTGGATCCCCATGAACAAAATAACAGACAAATTAGACTTACAGAGAACAACCTGTCAGCTGTCAGAGGGGAAGGGAGTTGGCGGACTGGGTGAAAAGGTGAAGGGATTAAACAACAAAAACCCCTCACAGACAAAGACAAGAGTGTGGTGACAGCCAGAGGGCGACGGGAGCCGGGGAAGCAGAAGAGGGGAAAGGGGGCCTAGAGGGCGATGGAAGGAGGAGACTGGACTTTGGGTGGTGAACACACAATACAGTAGACAGATGATGTGTTACAGAATTGTACACTTGAAACAAATTTTTATTAGCTGGTGTCACCCCAATGAAGCCAGTAAAAATTTTAAAAAATTTCTGAGTTTCAAGTTTCTTCACTAAAATGTTTCCAGGATCTGAATGGTATTCAAAGTAAAAGAATACCAAACTTCTCAATAAAATAGCGATACATTCCTAGAACTACCTCGGAAGAAGAATTTTGTATAACTACTGGATTATATTTCTTTACCTTTTAAATGCAAGAATCAAATGTATAAATAACTATGTCAAATTTTAACAGATCAAATAAAAAAATGACACTTTACAATTGAGTGCTATCCCATAAAACTACAGTAGAGAGTACTGTAGTTTGGCCAGCAGAAATATACTGTAAGTTAAATATTACTGGCACAGTGAGACTTGATTACCTCGAGAATGAGTCCCATAAAAGAAAATGATCCCATTCTGCACAGCCTTCTTCCCCCCGAAAGAACGGGGACAACAAAACCACATTTTAACAACATGAAGATTTTGTTATTATAAATTTCAAAACAAAATGGAAGAATTTCCACATAATATTTATAACCTTCAAAGTAATACATGTCTGTCAGTTAGAAATAACAGCAGTTTGTTAGGCTACAGGGTTTAACATAAAACTAATTTACAAACGTGAAAAGCAGTAGTGGTCCAATATTCACCATTACATACATAAATCTGTTTCTTCCAGAAATTTTTTTTAAAAAATTAAAATTTCAGTATCATAAAATATTAAAATAACACCCTAAACATGCCACAATCACTATTCACAAATAAAGTTAAAATGAAATATACAAAAATTCACTTAATACTGTTAAATAACAATAAACTACAAGATTTCCTGAACAGAAATGGTAGGACCCCTGAATGTTTTACAGTGAATGTCAGGAGAAAAATTAAGTTATGACTATTTTCATGATGTATAAGCCAAAAATTTACATGACCATCTCAAAATATACCAATTAAGATTTGTAGTTTGTAAGATGCACTAAACAAATAGTCCTTAAAAGTTAACACAAATGCTTAGAACACTGTTACCAACACTCAGGTATGTCTGTGATGTTCAAAGAGATGCATAATTAAAACCGTAATATTTATGTCTGATAAACAGATAGTAACTACAGTGCCTAAAACAGTCCTCTAAGTCTCACTGCGCTCATCTGCATTCATCATGGCTCATTTCAAAGACAGCTTTCAGCAGATTCCAAGTGAATGTTAAGACACATACATACAGACAGCCCCCAAAAGAAGGAAATTGTTCCTCAATGATATAGCATCCTTTATAATACAGATTGTACTTAAAACAAAAAAAAAAAGACCTCTCATGTTTGACTGGACTTGCATGATTCTGTTTAAAATAGGTAAAGTGTATTAATATACAAATATCCAATAATATGTGTATGTACTTATGAAATAAGGTAAAAATAAATAATTTTGGATGCTTTAATTTACTGGTATCTAAATCGAGATCCCCAAAATGTCAGGTATTCACTTGCTCCAATCAACTTCAGCATCACATGCTTCCCCAAACATAATGTGCTTATCAATTTCTTAGCTATTCTGTTTGCCAATGTTCAATAAAAAAGTTATATAGATTACATAGCATGAACTTAGAGTGTTCAAGATGGCTCACTTATTTTACTGTTAAGCAAAGCTGAATTTACATTCCAGAAAACACCGCAGTTTAATTTTAAAAACGAACACAAAAATGCAGCAGTAAAATGATTCGTGAGGAGAAACAGAAGCATTCACATACTAAAGCCACTGCAACTTCTTCAGGCATTCGACTGTTGTGTTAAATAAACAGACAGCAGTTATTTAGCAGCAATGATTCCGCAATAAATAATGCACTGTGTTTCTCAGTCCTGCACAAAAACTGCAGCTACAGTTACATCAATAGCTGTAACCTACTGGCTCTAATGGCAGAGAAGACCTTAAAACCAACTGTACAAAAATTGTCACACTGTGACAACAAATATAAAAACAATCTGTAGGTCTGAAATAAAAAGACTCCACTGTGAAGAGGACAGTGCAGACAGACGGAGGTTCCAAGTCCACCAAAAGAAGTAATTGCCTTCAGATCTGAGTCCTTGATTGGTAAGAAAGGCTGGGGCTGGGCTTGAAACCATGTTATCAGACTTAAAAGAGCATGCTCTGTCTTCTGTTCTTCCCATGTCCTAAAATATAAAGTCATTTTATGAAGCAGTTCAATGTTCAGTTTTATCCTACACACAGTATTTGGTGACTCTAGGAAGCTAACGTTCCCACCAGCAAAAGCTAATTTTCCATGGTAAGAGTGATCAGCACTGTCTTAAATGGCCCTTTTGTCGCTGGGGTCAGGCTACAGCTTCTATGCTTTGAAGTGATGAACCTGATGACTAGGGAAGCACAAGATGTGTCTTCTGTCTCAGGTACCAGGGATGGCGTATGCAGTGATCAAGCCCGGCCACTCGTAAAAGGTCTTTGTGCCATCTGCAGCTTTCAGGATCCCTGACTTGACTGAGTCAGATTTCTCTCTGAAGAGTTACTGAGCTGCCCACATCATACAGAAAAGCGAGTATGTGCAATGCTAAACATACACAGCTGTGGAATGCACTGTACATTGGTTTTTACATCAATAATTTTACTGATCAATTTATAAACCAAAAATTGGTTCCACTCAAAATTTCATGATCGACATGTGAAATGGTTTATGACAAACACACCTGTCTCTGGATAAGAAGAATTTCGAAAACCCGGGTCCTTTTGCAACTGAATCTCTTTCAAACTGAATATTGATACACCTATAAATGCACAGACAAAAATTATCAGATGAAGGTCTAACATTATTAAAACAAATATAACCCAACTATATAGACAAATGTTTAAAAATGAATACTGGTACAACATGAAACATTTATACCACTTTTACAGGTTATAGCCCTGCTAAAATATTTTCCCTTTTGTCCCGATGTTTTAAGAAAGCCAAACACAATCTCCCTTCAGAACCACTCCCCCCTGCAACTCTGCTTTAAATCATGATTCAAGCAAGTACTTCTCTAAGGAGAATACGCACTGTCGATTTCTAGGACTCACTGGGGTTGGGAGACCTAACCAAAATGTTATTACGTGATTTTTACTTTCTGTTCTTTTTCTCCCTCCTTACAATGGTATGAAGGTATCATGTCCTGAAGCTATCTTCAAATTTTTTTTAGAAACAAACAAGGATTAGGTTTGCATATACTGCCTACCTCAACTACGGAACTTGACATTAAAATGTAAATATCATCTTAAAAACACCTGTAATTCATCTTTCTCATTTCCAATCTCTGCCAGAGAGGTAATCGTTCATTAAAAAATATATTGTAAATTCTAAGCGAAAAGTCTTATTCTTGATTACAATAAGCAAACTTTGGTGAATCAATAGTTTAGTAAATGAGAATGGGAAATTAATGAAAGCTTTAGAAGTTCAGTACCCAAATAGTCTCCTAATTTCCCACTCATCTTGCTCAATTCAAAGTAGAATATTGAGGTAAGTTTAAAAAAAAATGTTATGAGTGAAATCAAGTAGTTATCTCAGGCATGAGAAACGGGCTGGTTTAGAGACTAACAACATGCTCACTGCTGCATGACAACAGGAAAGGAAAATCATCTTTTTATCTTGAAAAGCAAATTTACATTTGCAAGAAAATAATCTTAGGTTTTGGTTGTAGTTCATCATTCTTTGCTTGAAATCCATTTTTAACAACTCTGAATCAAAGCAGTACAGACTGGGACTAATGATGATGTCTATCACCACACGGTATTTTCCAATTTAAGTCCAATGAGATTAATTACCCATGCCTAAGTACTATCCATTCCTTACAGAGTAGTGGCAATGTGCTCAGTGTTAAATAAATTAAAACATAGGCAAACAAGACATGAGTTCAAGGAGTTCTGATCTAATTACATGAAAACCATAATTTTAAGGTAAAAAACCAACAGCAATCCCTTCCTAAACTCCTACATTCACCCCAGTCTCCAGCCCTGGACAAATGAAAATAAAAAAGGTGTAGAGTGTCGGGGAGAACACTAGGATCTCTTACTTTCAGGTAAAGCATGTATTCTTGGTCCCAGACTTCGAAAGTACACATGTTTCATGGCCTCTTCTGCTGAAACCCTTTTCTTGGATTCATACTGCGAAAAAGCAAAGAATTGCTTCAGTAACAACTTCTCCAAATACTGTAAAAGGGGGAAGTTAGCGCTACTTTTTTATCTTGATTAATTAGTATAATCACTATTTTTAAAGAATCAATTTGGAGGTACTCCAGATACTCTAATTTGAATTGCTATTGAGATTATATTGTGACGAATATATTTCAACCCCAAATTTCCAAGATATAGTTGGATTGTAATTAAAAATTTAGATTCACTATATATTTTGAAGTGATGAAAAATTAAAATATCTGAACTTTGGTGTTACTTTTCTTCATGAACACTAATGGATCATTAAAAATATACCCCAAACTTTTATGACAGATATTAAATAACCTATTTTATACCCATTTCCCTTTATTTAAGGTGTCCATGTTTCTAACTCCAACAGATGGATCATGAATGATGATGGTTCTAAGTTGGGGCTAATTATGATAATTCTACTCTCCAATTCCCAGACTCTCTTGCAATTAATGTCTGCACCAACAAGACTTAATTTTGAAAAAGCCTTACAGGGGTTTCTAGAAGTCTTTGCTTTCCAGATATAAGAGAACTAATGTGGCTGACATAACCCTTACACTCTCTCTACTTCCTGCTCTGAATGATGATACGAATGGTATTTAGAGCTGCAGCACTCTGTACAGCAATAAGTATAAGGAAGAGAAAGAAAACATAAGAGAACATGAATTGACACATTATTTGATCGATGCCAGCAGCTGACCACCTCAGACTGTTCTAGGTTGCAATGAGAGACTTGTCAAACACATTAAGAGAAATCACAGTATTTTTCTACTTAAGCCTTAAGTATGCTAGATAGTACAATAAATAATCTTATCTGATTGTCATGACAAATTTTTGAAGAGAGCATTACTGATCCCATTCTACAGATGAAGAAAACTGAGTCTCAGAAGTCACTTAATTACAAAATAACATGTAACTTACCTGAAGAAATTTTGTTATCAACTCGATTCCTTCAGAGTCTAACCTAGATACAGCAAAACAACAAGCGGAAGTTCATTCTCCTTTATCTTAGCTAATAGCAACTTTTCAAATGAAACTGTTTTCCAAGTGTTTTAATCTGTGAAATACAGTGCCCTAAAATAGCCACTCTTGTTTTCAAATAGACTCAAAATTGTTTTATCCTCAAAGGCTAATTTTGCTACTTCTTTAAGAAGAAACCATAAGTAACAGGGCTTCAATTCAAATTTTTAATATTCAAGGAAAATTATTAAAAACTATAGAATTTTAAAAAATCACCATTCTGTCTCAAAACAAAGTAACCTCTATTTATGGGGAAAGCTTACGTAGATTGCATCAATTTTCAAAGTGTTCAACTGAAGGCAAGGGTACAAAAGCATCATTTTCCTATTACACAGGTGGAACCAAGGGGAAGAGTGACCCCAATACATACCCCTGTGGTCCAGTTAAACACAAATGAGTCATTCGAGAAAATTTTACAGGGTAGTCTGCTGAGTATGGGGTACCAGAAGCTATAAAGTTCAATTTAAATATGCCTTAGTAACTTCATAAAACTTAATTTAAAAGGTCTCCAAAATAAATGATACTTGATAAAGACAGATAATTACAGTGATGAATTTAACAGAGAGTAGCTAGCTTAGGGATTATCTTAATGGGATAATATCCTGATCAGAAACCACAAGTCCTATCTTACTGCCGTTTATTTGCAAAAGCACAATTATGAATAAAGAATAATTTCCCACCCGAGAGCTCATAGTGAGTATTGTGGGTACTATGAATGTTGTGGCCTAGATATCCCCCAGATTCTTTTAATCATCTATAGTTTGCCATTCTGACAAATATACAGAGCTCCATGGACACAGACAAACTCAGGGCTAAGGTCATGAAGAATCTCCTTTAAAGAAGAGCTTTAACCTTCTACAATGGACATTACAATAGCAACCAATACATAAAATGACAAAAATAGGATTTAGGCTACTTGGGAAAAGACACAAAGAGTCCAGCACGTCAGATGATTCTTCCTAAGCAAGTCTATTTAGAATGTTATTAGTTGCCATGGTTACAATAAGACCATCAATTCGCATAAACATTTAAAAGATATTTTTGGTATCAGAACTGTATTGCTATTCTTCCAGAGCTGCAGAATAAATGAAACTAGAACACTGTGTTATGTTGTAAGCAATAAGGGTTTTTCAGTAAAACAGACTTTGGCCTCATTTGGTTACATGGTGCCCTTTTTATTTTTTAAAAAAGATGAAAAAATACAAAGAGGTTAGTTATACTATGTTACTTACTAAAATGTAATGCATTCTGCAAGTCAAAATTTAATGGTCGTCTCAGATGGAACTGAGGGTAGGCCTGAAAAGAAACTTTAACTGAATGGCCAACACTGAGGATATGAGAGGTCAGAGTTTATATTCTTCAAACACAAATCATGTCATTAACTTTGACCAAAACACTGCTGAGCCACCTTTTGTCAGAGTCCATATTTTACTTATAACACCTTGTTAGGTCTTTAGAGTAAGTGTAGAGTGACAACGCTGGAGAAACCAAAATGGAAGTGTCAGCACGGTCCCCACGGCACTGGCTGAGCAGGGGTGTCCAGCCCGCAGCCTGCAGGCCACACGCGGCCCAGGACGGCTGTGAGAGCCGCCCAGCACAGAAATGTAAACTTACTTGAAGCACTACGAGAATTTTTTTGTGATTATATGTCACAATGTTTTAATGTGTGGCCCAAGACAACTCTTCTTCTTCCAGGGTGGCCCAGAGATGCCAAAAGGCTGGACACCAAGGCATTAATTAATAGTTTCTTTCTGGAAAAGGGAATAAATCTACATAAACTCTATAATTCTAATACATATGTTCTATGCATACAGCTCAATTCTATGGGTCACATACTTGGGTGATCCTTGGCCACTGAATTATAAAATTAAATCTGATGCAGTAAGGAAGGAGCTCAAATTAAATACTAAAATATTTAAGAATTGTGTATGTGTATTAAAAGAGTCATGTAGGTTTTCCCCTTTTTACTTAGAGAAAAAAAAATACCTGGGTGCATGGTTAATTAGAGGCTGCGGTTTATATTTTGGGAAGTTGTAGTTCTTGAACTCATCATTTGAAGAAATACCTGGCCAAGTTTCCTGAGATGGCGTTCCTGAATTAAAAAATGAATATATATAAGTATGTAAAAATTTATATATAAATACGCATAAACATTTATACATGTAAATATATGTAAGTGGGTAGAATTAAAGTGTTTTAAACAACAATTTATATTTAGTAGATGACTTCTGACTTTCAACTGAAACAGGAATGATGGAATAGTAAACACATGGACTTTTTTATGGACTACGCGGTGATGCCATAAAAACCATGGTCCCTAACCGACCCCTACACTAGAAATATTTCCTATCTAGTTAACATCTAAGCCAGAAATATTTTGTAATAATATGCTGAAGGTCAATTTTCAATAATATTTCTCTTCTCTGTTCTTTCACAAAGGTGGAACTCGATAAATAAAAAGATACTAGAAGGATCTATCTTTATTGTAATTATGTTACTTATGATTCATATAACATCAGCTCTTTATCTTAGTCTCAATATCAAAGTTTTAAATATATTTTTTAAAGTCAGTCTTAAAAAAATGTCTAGCTACTCGATTGTTGTTAAGAAATCACTGGGAAAAAGATTTCTTATTACCTAGCAGTCGGAAAATTAAGTGCAGTTCATCTTCTACAGTTGATCCTGGAAATAGAGGTCTTCCAGAAGCCATTTCAAAGAAAATGCAACCAACACCCCTTTAAAAATATTAAAAATACGTAAGAAATGATGAGTAATCCATTTATATATTATGACACATGGGATCTTATGATCACCTCCTGAAGAATTTTGTACTGGCCTGTTTTTAGAAAGTCCCTGCAGAGATACTAACACTCATCCTAGGTGTCTCAGTTTCCATATTGCTATGTCCATTCTGCCCACTTCAAACGTCCAGCTCTCCTCTGCGTGATCCTTGAAGAATACAACAGCTAACAGTGATTTGACGCTAAGTGTTTAGGTAATGGGTAGCAGGGATATAGGGAGAAGCAAATGATTCCAGATGTTTTTATGCAGAAAGCAGAGATAGAACAGGCAGATACAGGTGTGAAGTGTATGAGTGTGGTATGTCTAAGAGAAGACAGACAAATGGATGGAGGCTCCCTGAATGGACACTCTCTTCTAGGATTGGTGTGAATACAGTCCTCCCATTAAAGGAATCACGATCTAGCAACTGTACATAAAATTTAATTTTATTTTGTAATTATCAAAATCTTATATAGAAAGAAAATGACAGAGCCATGATGGAAAACAATATGATAGTTCTAAAAATTTTTTTAAATAGAATTACCATAGGATCCACCAATTCCACTCCTAAGTATATAGCCAAAGAAACCGAAAGCCAGCCTCAAAGAGATATTTGTACACCTATGTCCATAGCAGCATTCTTCACAATAGCCAAAAGGTGGAAACACTGCAAGTGTTCAATGGCAGATGAATGTATAAATAAAATGTAGTACACACATACAATGACTATTTAGTCTTAAAAGTGAAGGAAATTCTGTCCTGCGAAGCAAAAGTTTGCCAATTTGATTCCTAGTCAGGGCACATGCCTAGGTTGCAGTTTTGGTCCATGGTGCATACAAGAGATAACCAATCAACATTATTCTCTCACATCAATGTTTCTCTCCCTTTTATTCTCCCTCCCTCCCATCTCTCTAAAAATAAATAAAGTTTTTTTAAAAAGTGAAGAAAATTCTGATACATAAAAAAGTCAAATATCTACAACATACGTGAATTTTGAAGACATTTATGCTAAGGGAAATAGGCCAATCACGAAAAGACTGTATGATTCCAGTGAATAAGGTACTTAAAAAAGTCAACCTTAGAGACAGGAAGTGGAGTGATGGTTGTCAGAGGTTAAAGGAAGGAACATTCAGAGAGCCGCTTAATGCTAACCAGTTTCAGTTTTGCAAGATGAAAAAGGTTCTGGAAATGGATAGTGGTGATGGTTGTACAACAATGTGAATGTACTTAAACCTAGAAAACTGTACACTTAAAATTGGTTAAAATAGTACATTTTAAAGTTTACCACAATTTAGAAATAAAGAACAATCTGACAGTAACCAGAGAGAAAGGGGAAGAGAGATAATAGGGAATAAAAAGGGGGCCATCAAGGAACATGTATGGACACATGGACAAAGCCAAAGGGGCTGTTGTGGTGGGGTGAAAAGGTAGACAACTATACTTAAACAACAATAAAAAAATAAGTTTCAAAAAGAAAATGTTACACAAAATTATATGTAACTGTTCAGCCCAAGACAACGGAAGGAAATACACGATTTATCACTACACGAAGGCTATAGGCAATTAAATGCAGCTGCAGTTCAGAGGAAGAAATTGCTATTGCAGGCTGGGCTGTATTGAGGAAGGATTTATGAAATATTGTTTTGAAAGTTCCCAGGTACAGACGCCAGTCGGAGAAACAGAGTAGGCATTCCAGATGATGGACTGGTATGAGCATAGGAGCAAAGGTGGGAAAGCCCCGGTTATTTTTGAGATACAATGAATAGCCCATTTGGCTAAATGGAAACATCTGTTTAATCATCCGAAGCAAGCTGGAAAAGGTAGTTCAGAGACATCTTAGGGACATCATTATTAAGTATCACGTTGTATCGTATTCTACAGGTAACTAATGGGAAAGGAGCAAAGGCATTTGAGTGAAAGAGTGTCATGATCAAAGTAGCGTGTGAGGAAACGGCTACATTATTTTATTATTTTTAAACCTACTTAAAGCAAGTAGATTTTGGAGAATAGTAAATGATAATAAAAACAGTAATTTTGCTTTAAATTACTAGGTACCAGACACTCTATTATATTAGCTCATTTGGCCTTAACATTATCCACAGAACAGCCACTTAAAATCATCACGGTGCCCTGGCTCAGTAAGTTGGGCACCGCGCCACAAAATGAAGGGTCGCCTGTTCAATTCCCAGTCAGGGCACATGCCTGGGGTGCAGACAAAAGGCAACTGATAGATGTTTCTCTCACACATCAATGTTTCTCTATTTCTCCCTCCCTTCCCCTCTCTCTAGAAATAAAGAAACGAAATTTTTTTTTAAAGTCATCTTTGTTACTATTTCCATGTCCTTAAATGAGGAAAGTAAGGCACAGGCCTATAATTTGAATAAGGTTACTATACCATAATAAATGGTAGAATTGGTATTTAAACCTAGGTGATCTTACCTGCCAGCAATCTTAGTCATTGCTTATACTGTGGCTCTTTAAAATAACACCTCTAAAAGTCAAGTATCTATCAGTATACCCTGTGTTAACAGCTACATTCTTTCAAAATTATAAACGGCAATAACATTCCCATATATTTACCACATGTCAATCTGTGTTGAGTATTCTGAGGAACCAAGAAGCACATCAGGTGGCCGGTACCACAGTGTGACAACTTCATTTGAGTAGGTCTTTGTGGGAACTGACTTAGCTCTGGCTAGTCCTTTATAGAAAAAAGAAAACAAGAAATAGCTATAAATGGATTTCCCAGCCATATCCTCACAGTGACTCCAATCAGAAGGATGGCTAGGATGGCTACTCTGTAGTTTCTTGAAGCTCAGCACAATCAGTTTTATGAATTTTTTAAGTACACATGATTTTAGGTCAGCAAATCCTTATGCAATTGAACTAAATAATAGTAATTCCATAATCAGATATTACAGCTACTTTTATTCATATGAATGTACCTAATACAGTGTCTGGGTTAATTTAAACTTATCCATGAATCATGATGCCAAAATTATTTGCTAGCTGAACTTAAGTTAATGCAAAATAGGCCAATGACATGGAGATGAACCATTTTACTCCTTACAGCTATAGGCTTCTATCACTTTTTAACCTGATTCCAATTTTCATTTGCTATACCAATTTTTTATCAAGAAAAGAGAAGTTACTGGTTCCTAGAACTTGTTTTTTTTTGTGTGTGTGTGTGTGTCTGAAACCTATTTCTTTTTATAATTTCTCAAAAATTACAGCTGACATACAATATTGTATTAGTTTCAGGTGCACAACATAGTGTCTAGATATTTATATCCCTTACGAAGTGATCACCCTGAAAGTCTAACCCATCTGGCACCATCCCGTTGAGTTTCACTGACAATTCCCTTGAAAAATCTATTTAGAGAAAGTTTCCTTAAAATAAGTAACAGCTATTCTGCACTCCTTTTAAATTTTAAGTTATAGGGATAATTTTAAAGTAAGACAAGCCTCACTGCCTTCAGATATTATTAATTGTTATAAATGATATAAAACACATGCCACGTCTTTGCCAATTTAATATGGAATTAACGGATTATTGAGAAATAAAGGTGGAAGTTCACAACTTTACCTCTTGAGCCACTGGCATGAGCCACTTGTTTGTACTACCTTTAAGCCTTGAAATTCTGAAGAAGCAACTTTAAAAGATGTTTGAAAAAATATGGATTTATTTTAGCATATAGTTAGTTTATTTCAAACAATAAGGAATATTTCAGTTTTTAGGCTGTGGTTTCTGTTTTGTATAACTTAGGGATCTGATTAAAATATTGAAATTTAAAGATGGCATAAAAGGATAATTCAATACTTATTAAACTGGATGAAGTTACTCGAATGAAACCAGAAGTTAAAATAAAGACAGCACTCGCACTACTTTTATTTAGTACAATGGCTAACGGATGGAACTGGAGCAACGTTGACACTCTTATTTAATTACGAGTTTTACTCCACCATCCCAACTTGGAAAAATTAGTTCAATGAATTATTTTCCCACCAATTTTGGTTAATTAGCTAGATGAAAGCAGCTTTCTGATCTTTTTTTCCTGATGTTAACAGTGAGTCATATGGGGACAGAGGACAGGGCCACAAGTATAATGACCCTCTAACCTACAATTACCAAGGCAATTGCTCGTTATACCTTACTCACCTACTCCTGAGAGAATTCTGAACTAGGGGAGCCTGTTCAAACAGGCTCCTGGTTCACAATTAGAATTTCAGTATTGGCATGAAATTAAATAATAATCTCTTCCAAACCAAATTAATAGTGATATGGTATTATTATATAAGCCTTTGTCTATTAATGAAAATATATTAGTACTTCCTAAACCTGAATTTAATCAATCACAGGAAAAAAGTAGAATTTTCCCCGGGGATCAAGAATGATTTACAGTAAAACATTCAAAGTTGCCTGACCCTCTCTTACTTGCAACCAATGAAAAAATAACTAATATGTCCTACTATAAAACCAATAAAATATAAATAAAAGCAATACAGACAAAACTGATTGTACTATCTTCAGGAACAATCAGAATTTCTTGTTGTTTTGCTTTGTGGAGATAGAAACAAAACTTCAAGCACTGACAGTATTCCCATCTCCCACAAAGTTAAATTTTTGACAGTCATTGCCATTCCTTTTTTGATTTTCTGATAGCCAAGCTGGGTTTCTCTATTATTGTCCTTCATTTTGGGATTAAGAAATAAGAACAGTAAATGCAGTTTGGCAAAAAAAAAAAAAAAAAAGATGGTAGTGGGATAACAATTATGAGGAAAATAACAAACTACGGGCAGGAGGTTGTAGAATCTCTGTAAGCATAAGTAAATAACTTGTAATTTCTTATTTAAACACATATGACTCACCCACTTCCTCTTTAAGGAAGGAAATACAAATAGCAACCTACCTTTCAATCAAATGGTAAAGTGTTAAATAAGTAAAAGTATAGGAATTTCAAAAACAAATTCACCACTTACTAACAGTGAGTTTTTAATATGTTACTAAAACAATAAAATGGCTACTATACAGTTTTGTGTCACTGCTCTGATTTATACTAAGACACTGGTAGTTTTATTCCATATTGCTTTTGGGTCATCAGTGTAAATGTTAACACAGTGAAAATGGAGAATAGCATTTAACATAATTTTGATAACATATTACACCTTTGGATCTTAGGGATCTATGGGTCACATCTGAGAATGGTGCTTTCAACACCTACTAACATAGCTCACCCAACCAAGTTTTGTCAAATATCTTATTCTATGGGCTATATAGAAAATTCCCACATTTACATAAAAGCTATTTCACAGTATCAACAATTGTTCTTGTAAACTTAACCACCTGGAACTATCTATAAATAATGCATTCATCCCGTACCAAAATCTGCGAGCTTCAATTCTCCTTTTTCATTAATGAGGAGGTTCTGTGGTTTCAAGTCTCGGTGCAACACTTTTCTTCTGTGGCAATAAGCCAAGCCACGTAGAATTTGGTATAAAAACAGCTATGGAAACAAATAAACAGAAATTAGCCTTACAGATGATAAGATACACTTTGGTACAGGCCTAGAATAGTTGGGGAAAAAAACAGATGTAATATTAAATTATGTAAAATTAAAATATGTAAAATTTTCCTTATATAATTTTCTATTTCAAGCATCTATCTATTTTTTATTCTGAGAATATCTATGAAAATACTGCAAATAAAGTGAAATGGAACTGTCTTAGTAACAGTTCACTTGTTATAGAAAATGATTTAAAATAAACATATCCTTATAAACTTATAAGCCTACCAAGGCTTAAAGTTTGTTTATGAAATTCTGGTAAATGACCAATCTAACCTCTATTTCTACCACCCACCCTACCAAAAACTGAAAAACCTGATCAGGGACAATGTCTTTAAACTAAATAAAGTATCGGAATGGGTGGTTTTATGAAAACTCTGCGATGTGAAACAGAATGGCCCTGCACACGGTTTTGGCAAATCACGTGCTACAAAAAGAAACTAACCCAGCTTCTATCACCTGCCTCCTGGGTAGTCAGTCTACTTGTAGCACCTCCTACTCAGCCTACAAACTCCGCTATAACTCAGAAAAGGGAACTGGCCCTGTAGAGCTCTGAATGACTCTTTGAAAGAAGTAATTCCTATAAATCTAATGGTAGACTTTTTGTGCTGATTTTGGTGGAAAAGGGGATGTGAAACATAGGTTTTTGATCCTTTGGGGTTAACAGAAAAAGAGCCTAAAGTACAGAGGACTGAGAGTGTATTCTTGGTTTACTTGCAGGGGAAAGACAGAGCATTAGAACACCTATTTTCAACCTTTTTTTATCTCATGGCACACGTAAAGAATTACTAAAATTCTGTAGAACACCAAAAAATGTATTTTTTGCTAATTTGACCCCCCCCAAAAGGTATTATTTTGAATCATTCACACCAGATGGCTATTGTGTTGGCTGTTGTCATTTTTTTATTTGACAATCTAAGGGAAAACAGGCCAGTGCTGCTAACTAAATAGTCAGGTATTAATTACATGTTTTAAAAATTCTTGTGGCACACTGGTTGCAGATTGCTACAGTAAAACATTGAGAATAAATCAAGGCAGAAGGTGAACTATGGGCTTAAAGAATTTCTAAGCAGCAGAGTTTTTTGCTGTACTACATATTTATGTTTTTTTGAATATTCTAAAATTACTACTTTCATGCATTCCTGTTACTTTTTATGTTTGGAAAATACAAGTACAGAGTTAAATTTGCTACTTAAATAACTATAATACTTTATATTTTAAGCCAGCCATATAGACCTGCCTTACAAGATATAAACTTCGCCCTGGTGTGACTCAGTGGACTGAGTGCTGACTGCTGGTTCCATTCCCGTCAGATCATATGCCTGGGTTGTGGGCCAGGTCCCCAGAAGGGGCTGTGCAAGAGGCAACCACAAACTGATATTTCTCTCCTTTTCTCCCCTCCTTCCCCTCTCTAAAAATAATAAAATCTTAAAAAATATATATAAACTTCTCAAACCTTTGTCAAATTATAATCAAGAACTTATTTTCTTTCCAAATTATTTTTAATATAAAAGCAGGAAAAACCAAAAAAAACCACAAAGAGAAATACATGCACATGACATTCACAACAACCTGCAAAACAAAAAAGTAAAATATGATGAAGACAATTCTCAAAGAATGTATATGGAAATATACTGGAAGCCCTATTCTAAAATTTGTAGCAGTGTGGTACCCAGTATGTTCTGAGCTGTCTTTTAGTAAAAGAAATGGATTCTCTTTTATATCTACCAGACTTACAATTTTTAAAAAACTTTTAAAGTTACTGTCTGCAGAACTGGAACTGTCTCAAACACACAGCCAGGACAGCCTATTTCCAGAGTATTTTCTTACATACTGTCATAAGTTTGGATAAATAAGCCTTTGCCAAATTTGGAGTATACCACTTGGGTCAAAGAAACCTACTGCAGGAACACAACTGTCCCAAATGTTTTCACTTGATTTTACTTTTTTTACCTTACTTTTGGATTTCATCTGCCACTGACTATTATGCCAAATATTTCTGGCATTACTTGCATCTTTGCATACACAGGTAAGAAAACATAACAATTATTTTACTTTTCCTCCTGACAATAAAAAGTGGTATTCTCAGCCTGGGAACATAATACTTGTGCATGTTCCTGGCCTTACTCATTAATTATAATAGTTACCTGAAAATCAATCAGTGTTTTATAATTATGTTAGAGAAGTTTGCTATTTAAAGAAAGCCTTTCACAGAATGCACTACTTATTGGTATTTATTTAAACATTTGGATTTTGATGTAATAGGCTTTTTAGTTTTTTAAAGCAGATTACACCTGTAAATGTATTCTTTATCTAAAAGAATCAGTGTTATAATGTGAAATGTCAAAAGTGGTTTTTAAGATTTTTAAAACAAAGTAGGTTCTACAAAAATGTCTGATTTTAAGAAATACTGTAGTGTAATTAACGGAAGTTCTGGGTAAATCTGTTCAGAGGACAATAACCCACTTAAAATGCCAAACAGAACATTCTGAAGCAGAATAGTTATCAAGATAGAATATTTCATTAAGTAATGTAGTTTGTCTATGCTTAGCATTTGTCTCTGCTTTAAACAAAATTTAAAACTACACATTAAAACATACCTTTACATTGTGCATACTCATGATATTTCCACAATCATCCATGTACTGTTTTAGGTCTTTATCCTGAAAAAATATAGCACTTTACTATGTGATACCCAGTTTTCAGAAGGCATGGCTGATTTACTTAAATACTATACATTTTTAAAAAATAAGTTGTTTTTTGAGGAAAGATACTGAACCCAACACACATAATTTAACTTTAAATGCCAATAACTAAGCAATAATGTCCCTGGGCCTGTTAGAAAATCCAATTTGCTGTGTTTTATTAAAGCAAAAAGTAAATACTGAATTTGTATTAAATGCTTACCAGGTACTCAAAGACCAGAGTCAAAGATTTATCTGTATGAACAATGTCATGTAAGGTAACTATATTTGCATGTTTTAGATCCTTTAATAGTGAAACTGCAAAACAGAAAAGAAAGTCAATTATCTAGTCTGTGGCAGCCAGTCTTTATAACAAAGTTTAACATTAATTGACTGAGTTTAAGATTCTCTTAAGTTTAAAACAATAATTCATCAAGGGTATTTGCAATAGAAATTTTAAGAGTCAATTTTTTTCTTTTATGACTCTGGGTTTGATATTTTTAATACTTAATATAATTGTCCCCAGTATCATAATAATACTCTCCACATTATCTTGCTTTTTTCTCAAATGTTAACTTATTGAGAATTCTAGGATTGATTAAATATGAAGTGCAAGGTGCCTTTTCCCTCCAAATTGTTAATCACTGCTTCATACCATTTTCTGGATAATCTATCTTTAAAAAAAAAGGTACAATGGTAAAAATATATTTACATTCTATAAATAATAATTTATAGTTAGCTTTTCCTGATGTGCCATTATGTAACATTTCCCAATGTCAAATATTGTCTATGACAATGACTTTTAATGAACTTCATAGTATTTCATTGGAAGTTATACAATAATATAATTAACTAATACCTTTCTACTGAATACTTTGGCTACAGGTATTAGATTTTTTAAGGCCTAAATAAATGTTCTAATCATCAATTATGTTTTTTTACTTACAAAAAATGAACTCATTATGCAGCTCTGGTTTTAAAATGTCCTATGTAAACTTTACTCACAAAAGATCAAATCATACCTTCTCTTATAGCTGTGCAGGGCGCACCTTCTTCATGTTCCAACCGGATCTCTTTTAACGCCACCAAATTCTCTGTCAATTTACTTCTCCCTTTATATACTGTAGCGTATGTACCCTATAAAACATATTTTTGAAAGAAACATCAGAAGTATCACAAGAGTGTACCTTATCTTACCTATACAATAAAGAGGCTTTAACCAAATCTCTAAGTTCTAAGTGTATGTCAAATTCTACCTTGCAAGGAAAACTCCACAATGATTAGTCTTGGTTTTCCTACATCTAAAAACACATTCAGTCACATATGCACAGCTTTATTATTTAAGACCCTACAGAGTGCCTCAAAAGCATGAAAATATAAGAATATTTCAGGTTTCTGGCCAAGATGGAGGCGTAAGTAGACACAGTGTGTTCCTTGCACAACCAAATGAAGGACAACAACAAATTTAAACACAAAAAAAAACAATCAAAACTGACAGAAAATCGAACTCCATGGAAGTCCAACAACCAAGGAGTTAAAGAAGAAACATTGATCCAGACCGGTAGGAGGGGTGGAGATGGGCAGCAAGGGGTGGGGAGGACTTGTGGCAAGGCGGCGGCTAGAGGACCGGGGCAGGTAAGGCAGTGAGTGGGTGGCAGACCAGATGAGTTGGTGGCTTGTGGACTGGGTGGTCCCACATTCACATTCGGATAAACCGGGAGGAACAACTGGGGAGTGAGACAGATTGCACAACCCAGGGTCCCAGCATCAGGAAATAAAGCCT
>PVKM010000413.1:56449-109942 GCA_004027735.1 Carollia perspicillata
AGGTGACCAAGAGATAGCCAACCTATCGGATGCACAGTTCAAAATACTGGTTATCAGGGTGCTCCAGGAACTCAGTGGGTACTTCACCAGCATAAAAAAGACCCAGGCAGCAATGAAGGTCATATTAGGTGAAATAAAGAAAAATCTACAGGGAACCAACAGTGATGGGAAGGAAACAAGGACTCAAATCAAGGGCTTAGAGGAGAAAGAAGAAAGAAACATTCAACCAGAACAGAATGAAGAAACAAGAATTCAAAAAAATGAGGAGAGGCTGAGGAACCTCCAGGACATCTTTAAACATTCCAACACCTGAATCATAGGGGTGCCAGAAGGAGAAGAGGAAGAAGAAGGAAATTGAAAACTTATTTGAAAACACAATGAAGGAGAATTTCCCCAATCTGGCAGAGGAAATAGACTTTCAGGGAGTCCAGGAAGCCCAGAGAGTCCCAAAGAAGTTGGACCCAAGGAGGAACACACCAAGGCACATCATAATTACATTACCCAAGATGAAATAGGAGACAATCTTAAAAGCAGCAAGAGAAAAGGAGAGAGTTACCTACAAAGAAGTTCCCATTAGACTATCAGCTGATTTTTTCAAAAGTAACCTTACAGGTAAGAAGGGGCTGGAAAGAAGTATTCAAAGTCATGAAAGGCAAGTATCTACATCCAAGATTACTCTATCCAGCAAAGCTTTCATTTAGAATGGATGGATGGGTAGATAAAGTGCTTCCCAGATAATGTCAAGTTAAAGGAGTTCATTATCACCAAGCCCTTACATGAAATGTTAAAGGCACTTATCTAAGAAACAGAACATCAAAAACTATGAACTGTAAAATGACAACAAACAACTATCAACAACTGAGCCTAAAAAACAAAAACAAACTAAGGAAACAACTAGAACAGGAACAGAATCACAAAAATGGAGATGGCATGGAGGGTTATCAGTGGGGGGGGAGAGGGGGAGAGAGGCGAAAAGGTACAGAGAATAAGTAGCATAAATAGTAGGTAGAATATAGACAGGGGGAGGTTAAGAATAGTATAAGAAATGGAGAAGCCAAAGAACTTGTATGTACGACCCATGGACATGAACTAAAGGGGAGGAATGCGGGTGGGAGGGGGTGTGCAGGGTGGAGGGGAATAAAGGGGGGGAAATGAGGACAATTGCAATAACATAATCAATAAGCTATATTTAAAAAAATAAAAAAATTAAATCATAAAAGTATTTCCTTTACTTTTTATAATTTGTATCGGCTTAACAATGGATCAGTACTTATAGAATCAAAAGTACTTTATCTGCAATAGTATGTGGAGACTGAGGAAACTAATTTAACATATTAACTACAAATTGAGATTTTAACATATTATTAAATTATAAAAATTTTACTGGTTTTCAGGCTTTTCAGAATTTTTAAACATTAACTCTCCTTTCAAAAACAAACATGTTCTACAGGAGATTTCTTCTATCATTGCCAAGATAACCCTCAAACTCTTAAGGATTCCTTAAGAGTTTTCTTATTTTTTTTCTTTATTATTTATTATTTTTTTCTTTATTATTTATTCTTATTTTCTTTACCTTCTCTCACTCTGGGAAGGAGACAACTTCAAAATTAGTAGTAGTAGCACATTCAAGAAAACCAAGGTCTTATTTGCCAAGAATTTCCTTCTGTGACGTGTCTTTATCTCAAAGACAGTATTTTAATTTTTCACAGGTTTAAACTCATGTAATTTCTCATATGACAGTACAGACAGCAGATTCCCAGGAAGCTAACTAACAGATACCTATTTTGTTACCAAGAAAGAAAGCGCAATACAGCCATACCTTGGTACTCTTTGGCTTCAGAACTCAGCAAATCCAGTACTCCTCACATTTTGACACAAAAAAATGTTCCTGCACTTGGCCGCCCCCCAAGAGAAAATAAAATGCTTTACCCTTCAGTACTTGTTGGTTTCGGCACTAGCCACGAGTTCTGCAATGAATTAACGACGAGTACCGAGGTACCATTGTATTTTATGCTTCAATAAAGATTACACGACTATAGAAAATACTTTTTCTCTCAAAGTGATATGGTAATTTCAAGAATGTAAGGTTTTTCCCGCCTAACATTCTGTTGTCTTTTCAGAAGAAGATAACTTTCAGACAACAATGCTTAGTATTTTTTTCCAGGTTGGCAAGAACTGTAGACTAATAGAGAAGTTTAGATGGAAAACGAGGAAAAAAAGTATTGTATTTTAAAAATACGTATTTACTTACCTCTCCAAGCTTTTCCAATTTGATGTAGGTTTCCATTTTCCCAAACCCAATTTCTGACTGAAAGCAAACAATTATAAATTTAGTAGTCTTAAAATTTCAATTCATCTATTCCACAATTTCTGAAACCCTCCTGCTTTAAAAAGTATCTTAGAATAGGAAAAATTTTATTACAATTAAATTTTTGAACATCTGCTAAGCTTTGTAATACACCTAATGTTAGAATATTAAAAGTTCACAATTAACATTGTCAACTCATCTTTTTTACAGATTAGTTAACATTATGCTATGGGAAAAAACTTTGTTTTATTTTAAGACCCTGAGATTTTAAGATACCAAAGAATTTTATGAAAGATAACATGATTTCTTTTTTAACAAAACTACAAAATAAATGATTTTTCTATATATTTTCCTTTACTAATCTTTGTGCACCTTAGGAATGCCTTCGAGCAACAAAACAGCATTTGTTTCAGGTTTCTAACCAAAATGTAATGAAAAAGACAATTGCAAGTCACACTCTATTATGGATCAGGAAATGGTTGACACAGAAGAAGCAATTTAATTCTAAATTAGGCCACCAAAACCAGAAAAGGTTTTAAAAGTAAGTCAAAACCATTGCTTTTAAACTCTGAACTTGTTTGTCTATTTTGTGTGGAATCAATAAATGCAGTAAGTGAAATGCACTCAAATATGTAATGGAAACCCAATATTTAAAAATGAAAAACAAAACCAAAAAGTCATAATGTGAGAGATTTTGGAAAAAAAATACAGAGAGATGTAGAGAGATGTAAATTTAGGGAGTGAAAGAGGAAAAATTTTTTTAGAAAGTTAACATACAGAAGAAAGTAAGAATTTTCTTAAAATTACTTTCTAGTATTCCTTGCAGATAATGAAAAAAGACAATAATAATATAAAAAAAGATAGGCTTCCCACTTAGAATGGTGCTAATATACTTAAATAAATACCCAGTGAAAGGACGTAATGTTCTTTTATAATTAACCTCAGCACTAAAAATTGTATCAATTTTGTTGGATCATTAAATAGTATGTTTTGGTCAAATTGTGGAGGTTCAAATATAAATTTTTTTCTGGAGGTGTTGAATAAAATTTGACAATTAGACTTTTAACACCACTTAGCACACTTTGAATGGGATAAACTGCCCAAAGTTGAACGACCAAAAATAGCAGAGGTCCCTCAAACAAACTAATTTTATCCTTTTTTGCCTTTACACTAAAATATATCATGTTACTAAAAAGCCACGAGGAAAGCTGCATGTCCGACAGTGCTTAATTCAATTTTGGTAAACTAATAAAAACTTTGGTTACAGATAGTATCATTGAACAACTGAAAAACTGATTTCTGCACTCTTTAAGACCTATATATAGTATTTCAAAAATTTTTAATTAAAAAATGAAGTTTTGGATCTAGCTAGTGTGGCTGGGTGGATTGACTGATGGATGGCCTGTGAACCAAAGGGTCGCCAGTTTGATTCCCAGTCAGGGCACCTGCCTGGGTTGCAGGCCAGGTCCCCGATAAGGGACACACTAGAGGCAACAACACACTGATGTTTCTCTCCCTCTCTTTCTCCCTCCCTTCCTCTCTCTAAAAATAAATAAAATCTTTTAAAAAATGAAGTTTTAGAATAATCATAAACCATCTGTTCATGTACTATGTTACTTATGACACAGATATTAAGTCCTTGCTTTCTATTACTAACAGCTATGCAGAACAATGAAGTAAAACTATAATAAACACTTTCCAAATACAAATGGAGTATTTTAACTTTAATATGTAAAACGTAGCAAACAAAATCTGGTATATAAAAGCCTGATTCTGAACAGTCTTAATTTAGGTATGATTTTTATAGCCCATTTAGATATAATCTTAAATAACTTAAAGAAAAGGCTAATTTCCAAGGTCACACAAACTCATAGAACATGTTTATTTTCTTATACCTATCTCTGAAATTCAGGTTCTTAATTTCACAAATCTGAATATAAGTCTTGTCAGATATTTTATGAAGACAACTATATTAAGAATGAATGGAAACGAGTATGAACAAAACAGTGAATGTCCCTGAAAAAAACAATTAAAATATCATTATCTATAACAATGAGAAAACACAGAGAAAAATATGACTGCAAGGTAGGACCTTTTTATTATCAGGAGTTGGAATACATTCTTATTCATTCCTTTAAGTGAAAAACAGTAGCACACCCTTAAGACATCAAATACACTTTGGTCCAGGGGTGGCTGTGACAGAAGTGCTGAGGTCTGCTTTTAAGGGTGTGTTAAGTATATAAAGCACATACGGAATAAACTGTAAGGGAGGCATGAAAAATTAACATTGCAAGAATCACTCTTCAAAGAATGACAGTGAGATCATTAAAATATGCTGAAAGTCTGCTTTTAAAAAAGGAAGTAAATACTGTAATTAAAGCTAAAATTAAAATTTAATAATTAATCTATAAAATAAACAGCATAACTGAATTCTACCCATGCAGGCAGCCAGACAATTCAGACAAAAGGCAGTTTATAAGTAAACTGTTAGAGCCTAATTCAAATAGTAAAGCACACTTACTTCACCACCCATTTTAGTAATTTAAAACCCTTAGGATTTAATAGTTATGTCCAAATATTACTAAATCTTCAAATGGAATTTTTAGAAAATTTTGCTTGCATTTTTATCTGCTGAACATGACAAGATTTACAACAGATATAATGACTAGCTTGTTGACATGCTCTCCTACAGAAATTATTTGGAGGACAGAGGACAAAGCTCATTTATTCAACATTTACCAAGCACAGTGCTAGGTACTGAGGACACAGTGAGGAAGACAAATAGGATTGCCGTTTTTATGAGTTACATCTTAGACTATTTTAGAATATTTAAAAAGTTTCATAAAACAAAAATAGCTGAAGGAATTGTGTAGCTAAAATACAGTAAGCTATGTATTTTAACATAATATAACCCCCCCTTAATTCTGCTTTCTAAAGAAATGAACATAAATTTTTCTGATACTTCATCACTCCAAGAGAAACTTGGCTTTTAGGTGGCCCCAAGCCAATTCCTGTTCAGATGGTTCTTACCAGGATAAGCACATAAATAAATCCAAAATAAATTATAATTTATAACAACCTTCCTATATAACTCAGTGTAACTTGTAAGTGGTATTGAATATTATGGGAGACTTCGTGATTACTTTGGCTCTGGCAACATAATGACTGTTATCAGAGTTGTGATGATGTATTAACATGCTGGTAATACAGTTCTGAGCTTCAAAATAAATGAAGTATGTGCAAAAGTTCTGTAGATGCCATTCTAAAAGTGAATGTGCATATCAGAAACACCCGGGACACAAAGGGAGATCTTTCCAAACACCCCCTTTCCCTCCTGTGAAAATTACCGAAATACTGTTGCTGACAGAAATGTGTTCTTAGCTGTGTGGGGGGCAGAAGAGAGATTGAGAAGCTCTATTCTACTGGGTCATTTTTTTTTTAAAGAAAAATTGCTGTTACCATCATTATCTTAATCCTGTAATACACCAAAGGTAAACTGAGTTGTGGGCAGACTCGAACCTCATTTTCATACCTAGTAATATATTTACTATTTCTGAAAGATATCAGGACTTGATACCCTATTTTCTCACCTACTCTTAGAAACAGAAAAGACTACATATAATCTATTTCAGTAAAGCCATGAATGAGGAATCCATCACTCATTATTTAGGAAGAACCAGATTCTTAAAATGTGTATAACCTATAATTTCAGTATAATGACGAATCTTCATATACAGATTTTCAGTCCACTGAAGTTGCACTTAATAGTTTCACAAAACTTCCATTGGGTATGTCATCATTGTAATTCAGTGTGGGCTTTCCCACTAGTCTAATGTTAACGCCTAGAATATTCCCTTTACTATCGAACCTAAATGAGTATTAAATAGCACTTCGCCAATCTAATAGCCAGTGTGAGATATGGTGACTAAATGTAATGAGGTGTCCAAGATGGGATCCTTGGACAAAAAAGAACCTCAGTAAAAAACTAGGGAAATATGAATTAAGTGTGGAGGTTTAGTTAATAGTAATGTAACAATGTTGGTTCCTTATTTGTGACAAATGTACTAAAGTAATAAAAAATGTTAATAATAGGGATAACTGGGTATGTGATGTATGAGAATTCTACAGTATTTTTTAAAGTTTTCTGCAAATCTAGAACTATTGTAAAATTAAAAATTTAAATAAGTCATTGGGAAGGATTCAGTTAAGAGGGAGACTGAATATACCTAAGTGTCAGGGATAACAAATACTCTAAGCATCTGAAGAAGACAGAACAGCAAGGTCAACTCCTCAATATTAAAACAAGGAAAGAATGGAATGAGCATAGGTGTAGGAAGATTTGTACATTTGTCACTCAAGAAATATGGGAGTTTCTGGCTAATGGGTTCTTTCTTACTTATTATGTAGGCAGGAGAAGAGATTATCTGCTTAGAGAAAGAGGGAAAGAGTTACCCAGAGAAAGACAGCAGGGTAGTCTCACAATACTGAGGGTCCATTTGAGGTTTACGATCATAAATTTATAAAAGAACCAATAAGTTATATTGTATGTTTTTCTCCACCAAAATGAATTCTGTGACTTGTTCCTTAATTCCTGCCCAAAGAAAGGGTTTGTTATTTTTACTACTCTACTTGTTATACTTTGCTACTGAAAATATGAAAACATAAAGTTTTATACTTTGAGAAAGACAAAACTAAAATTTTGTGTTTCATGTTGAAAAAATATTTTATTTTTTAGATACAGTATATATTATCCATAAAAACATAAACTCTAACACATGTGAACAATATTTTTCTTTTTCCATCTCCTTTTCATTTTTCTCTAACCCATTCCTTCATACATAAACCTAGGGTATTGAAGAATAATTTTCTAATATATTTCTAAGGAAACTATGCTTTAGTAGGTTAGGTGAATAATAAAAGGGATGAAATGATAAGAAATCAAAACACAGCTGGCACGATAAATCTGAAATCTGTAAGTCATTTTAGATCAAAAAACACGAAAGGTGGGCAGGAACACCCAATCACAATACAAATTCCAGTCACTTTTTTTTTTTAAGATTTCATTTATTTAATTTTAGAGAGGGAAGGGCAGGAGAAAGAGAGGGAGAGAAACATCAATGTGTGGTTGCCTCTCATATGCCCCTTACTAGGGACCTGGCCCACAACCCAGGCATGTGCCCTGACTGGGAATCGAACCAGTGACTCTTTGGTTCACAGGCTGGTACTCACTCCACTAAACCACACCAGCCAGGGCACAATTCCAGTCACTTTTAACATTCATTAGAGGGCACTGTTTTCCTTAATTTCATGCAGACTGTAAAAGGTAACTCTTATAATGATAGCTTTAAGAATCACATGGTGATTGAATCATACTTTTAATTCCAATCTGAACACTTAGTAAGTCCAAAATTCATTCAAAATACCAGTCTTTGATGAAAATTTATAACCAAACTTTTAACAAATAATCAAATGACAAATTATTTGAATAACAATGTCTTAAGCAGTGATGTGAAACTATGATGATGATAAACCTATACCAAAATCAAGTGAGCATTATGCTTTTTCACTTTATTGAACACTGGTGAATGCCAAATAACAACGTGCTCACATTATATGCGACATAAAGTAATTTTATTCTTTAGAACATGTAATCAAAAACATAAGTTCTAGTGAGTAAAAACATTCATAATATAATATATGAAAAGGCAATATAACAACTGCTAGCAAACCAGGAATTCTCATCAACTGCTCCTTCTTCAGACACGAAGTCCATCTGGGCATCATGTCCTGCTCATTTTCTCTCTCATGCCCCCCGGAATCTGTCTTACTTTTCATTCCCACATGACTAGCACATCATTCCCAATATTGAATAAATTCCTAATTCATCTCCTTACCTCTATGCTTTCTCTCCTTCTACTTCATCACTTTCCCTTTCCTGAAGGTATTGTTTGGAACAAAGATGTGATGACAGCCCTTATTTAAATAAATACCTTTGATGTACTTCTGTTACATGGGATGAATCCAGACTCCTCGGCCTGGCATTACAGTCTGGCTCCACCTTATCCTTTCAAGCCCTATTCTTTAGTATTATTCCACATTTACCCTTTAGATCAGTCATAATGACACCTACATTTATACCTCTGGGTTTAATACATGAAGTTTCTTGTTCTTAGAACACTCTTACCCATTGTCAACCTGACAAATTCCAACCTATCCTCCTTAGAGCCAGCTGAAGCACTACCTCCTCTGTACGCCTGTGATGTGCAAGGACATCGTACGGCACTTTGTACAGACCTCTTCTAGAGGACTATAGCCATCTACAATAAATCCTCACACAGACAATCGCCTGAATTTATGGCAAAGATGACACTGCAACAGTGAAAGCTGCCCTTTCAATAAACAGTGCTGGGTCCACTGCTACATGCTAGAAGATATTTGCAAGACATATAACTGACAAATGTCCTTTACACTGAATGTATAAAAAATTCCTATCAATCAATAAGAAAAAGGCAGAAAGCCCAACAGAAAGGAGACAACAGACCTGAAGAGTTAATTCACAAGAGAATATCTAAATGCCCAGTAAGCACCAGTAAACATTAAAAAGTATTCAACTAGCTGTACATCTAAAACTAATACAAAATACTGACTGTCAAATATAACTGAAAAATTAAAAACAATCTAATTAAAATAAAGAATTTTTAAAAAGTGTTCAGCTTAGGTTATAAAAAGATAGAAAAATAAAACCACAATGAGATAATACTCCCTAGAAAAGTAAAAAAAAAAAAAAATTAAAAAATGAACAATATCAAAAACAGGCAAGGAGAGCAACTAGAACTACCATGTACTGATGAAAGTGTAAACTGGTATAACTACTTTGGAAACTGTTTTGGCAGTATCTAGGAATGCTGAACATATGCACATAATCTCATCCAACAATTCCACTCCTAGGTATGCACCCAAAAGAAATGATTACATATGTAACCCAAAACACATGTACAGATACGGTGATAGAAGCTCTGTTTGGTAATAACCAACAACTAAAACAACCCAAATGTAAATGTCCATCAACAGGAGGCTAGATAAAGTATAGCATACTCATTCAAAGGAATAAATGTAATTTATTCTTATGTAATTTTAGGACTGTATAAATGTAACTACTCCTTAACAGGTAAGCAAGAGCTCAGAGCTGCCGCCGGGTAGAAATAAGGGGCTGAGCCAGATAAAACAAGGTGGAGGGCCAGATTTAGCCCGTGGGCCTTGTGTTTGCCACCTGTGCTCTAGAATCAGTCAATATATCCTTAGGTAGGGATTTAAAAAAAAAAAGGGCAGGGATAATGGCTACTGTTGAAGCTGGGGTAGAAAGTGAACAGAGAGGTAAGGTGGCAGGAGGGGTTTTCTGGATCTCTGAATTTTCTTTTATTGATCTGTATCCAGGATATACAGGTATGTTAACTGCAAAAAATTACTGAGCTACATAATTATGGTATATGTACTTCTCTGTATATCTAGTATTTATTAATATATATTTGTGTATCTAGTGCACATTCTGTAGATCTAGAATATATCAATAAAATTTACCAAAAATGAAATAGAACATAGCTTAAATCCTATTCTAATATGCATCTGTTTTTTAAATTCTTACCCAAGGATATGTGTTTTAAAAAGCTAATTTTAGAGAGAGAAAGAGATAGGAGGGAGGAAGGAGGAGAGAAAGGGAGGAAGAGAGAGGAAGAGAAAGAGGAAGGGAGGGGGAGACAGGGAGGGAGGGAGGGAGAGGGAGAGGGAGAGAGAGAGAGAGAGAGAGAGAGAGAGGGAGGGAGGGAGGGAGGGAGAGAGAGAAATATGTAAGAGAAACATCAATCAGTTGCCTCCCATACAAGCCTGGAACAGGGATCAAACCTGCAACCTGGGTATATTCCCCGACTGAGAATCAAACCCACAACCTTTTGGTGCACAGGACAATGCTCCAACCAACTGACCCACCCAGCCAGGGCTCTAATATGCATCTTTAAACCCTTAAAAATGGAAAACAATAAAACACAGAAGGAAATGTAATAGAATTTAGCTATCCAAAAACTAAATACAAGAATATAAAATGTTTACACCCAGAAACATAAAACAAAGCGCATCTGATGATATAGGTAAAGGAAACTAAAAACTTACTAAGGAAGCTCTACGAGATCTTCGGCTCATTGGTTGATCAAAAGGTGGACTGTTTATCTGCAACTTCTCAAGATATCCATCAGGTATTCTGATATCTGCAGGCAGTGATAACCTCTTATTTAAATCCTTAAAGAAAAATTATTGTAGAAAGGATAAGGGCATTTGACTTTTGAATTCACGGGCTATCTTATTTCTTAGTGATAACTAAAGTTTCATTGCAGTTGCAAAGTTTTCCTGTTGATTATAACACATTTACTCTAAGCAAAAGTATATAGCCCAGTTTTTACAGAAATGGTACTCTGCAACCCAGTTAAATTCAAAATGGAATTTATCTTGACATTATTATATCATACAGCAGGAAAAGGTAAAGAGTACTACATAATGTGATTGGTTTAAATGAACTAACCAAGTAGATATTGTATGGTTTTGTATATAACACAGTGAGACAACTTAAATATTATTGTTATGTTGATGGACGAAAGAAAGCAAAAGGCATTTCTATTTCATTTCATTGTAGAATATGAACTAGAAGAAACATGAAAGGGAATCTTGCTTATATTATCACACCAAGAAACACAAATCCTAGAAAAATAAATCTCTATTATTCATAGTAGTAACCAAACCATGAAACAAAATTGAGATGTATAGGAATGGTGTAAGTATTTGAGAAATAAATTACTTAAGTATAGAAATATATACCATGTTTCCAAATGGGAAGATTTAATAATAAAAACAATAGCTCTCCCATATTAGTTTTATACTTTACATAAACCCCAAACAAACCACAATAAGATTTTTCTTGAAACAAAGTATTTAAAATTTATCTAGAAGAATATACAGAAATATTCTAAAATAAATCAGAAAATATGTGTGTAGGGTGGGGGGACAATGATAAAGAAGTCTTTCTAGATATTGAAATATATAATTAAAAGAATATAATCAAGAGTGTCACCTTTAGAAAAAATTAAATATGGTTCACTGAAGACTGAGAAAGTCTAGATATAGATCCTGATAGTAAATAAACCTTTTAAATATACAACAAAGAAAATTACATACCTATTTGGTGAAGAAAATCAGGATTATTATTTTACTATTATTGTGACATGTTATACAGTGATATAAACAGATATAGAGTTGATCTTAAGAGATGAAAATGTTAATTCATCAATTAGGAAACTGATATTGTCTTCCTTAACTGATTCAGAGGCAAACTTTTATCAATGAAAGTATAATCATCATTATCTCAAGAGCACTGAAAAAAGTTAATACTCATTTTAAAACATGCTCAATTTCTTTTCAGAAAAAACTATTTTAATCTACAGTATATACTGAGATGATAACATTCATAATCAATTTTTGTCATCAAGGTTAGATATAACAGTGACAAAGAAAAAGAAAAGGAGCACTTCATTCTTTTACATGGAGAAATAACTTGTATGTGCTACACAGACTAGTAGTAGATATAACGAACCACAGAGGAAATAATACCCACGTTTATAATCAAGGCAAGAAGAAAAAGCTGCTGCTTATTTTATGTATAACTTTTGAAATTTGAAACATTTATAAAATAAAATGTAAAGTAAACCAAATGAATCTCAAAAATATAATTAAAATCATATTTTCTAAAAAGAATACTTTGCTAATGTATTATTCTGATTTCCAGAACTTCTGAAAATTCACATTTCCTCTCAGAAAACCTACACAGTATTTTGAAAAGTATTAAGTATAATTAATGCATACTTGCTTTGCAATAGTAGATAATTAGAAACAGAAACAGTCACAAAACTACGCTTCACTGATACAAAGAAACAATTTTCTTACAAGTTGCATTTGCTTTCATGGAAATTTTCAAATAAGCATTTAGCCTGTCTGATACATAGGTGTGTGCACACACACACATGCACATGTGAGCACACATGCAAACAGGCACATTTATCGTTTTTAATGGTTACCTCCATTGAGATCCGTCTATGTATCCGATTTCTCAGACAAACACCTGTAGGTGACTGGACTTCATCAGATGATGTCCCAGAAGCTTGGTCACTCTCACCATCTGATCCCATTTTTAGGTTTTCATGAACAATATCTGTATTAGAAAATGAAATATTTATTTTACAAGAAATATATTATACTCCGTGTTACATAATTCATTACCAATACAGTAAGATGTAGATAGCCAACACAAAAAAAATCACAGCATAAAAAGTCTTGTGCATTCTGGGTACCACAGGTGTACAGTTAATAGATCAAAACATAAATATCTTAAAACACTAGTAAGTAGTCCTTTTATACTCTCAGTTTTGAGAAATTATGGAAAAAAGCTAACATTCAAGATATTATCAAGGCTGAAGAATAAAATTACAGACTTGGAAATAACAATGAGAATTATTTAAGTCAGTTCTCTCACTTTTCAGATCTGGCAACTGAGACCTTAAAAGGTTAAATGAGTTTCTAAGGTTACACAGCTGAGAGGTGGAGAGAAAAGAAAAACCTGGTCTTTTGCCTTTTATTTAGTTTAGTATTCTTTCCATTAAAATAATGTGCCATTGGCTCCACAGCCATATAGCTAGTTCTTTGAATCTTCTTTAGAAACTGCTAGCGCAGCTACCCTTCTTCCCAGTATTAAAAATAAAACAACTCAAAAATTACTCACTGAGTATCTACTTTGAACCAGAACTAAACAACAAAAACTGTACAGAAGAAACTTGTACACTTACATGCTTGCACATATAATTACATTTGTCAATCATCCTCTAATTCATCTAGCAAGAGGAACCCACCAGAAACAATGCTAGATCTCAAAAACATCTCTTCTCACTAGTCCTCTCTATACAGTTATTTATTCCCCAAAAGGCATCATACTGTTTCACGGTGCAGTACTTTAACATACTTTTTCCCCCTTACTTGTAAATGATGGTTTTCCTTTATTTTATCAATTTGGTAAATTCATGCGTATTCTTCAGAACTATGCTTGTGTGTCATTACTTAGTGAAGTTTCCCTCCTCTCCAACGTGGATGACTATTGTGCTCACACTGCACCTGTTGCACTGAAGAGCATTTTTTGGT
Organism: Carollia perspicillata; assembly: GCA_004027735.1. Classification (NCBI taxonomy): domain Eukaryota; kingdom Metazoa; phylum Chordata; class Mammalia; order Chiroptera; family Phyllostomidae; genus Carollia; species Carollia perspicillata. The sequence goes on from PVKM010000413.1 coordinate 69,987, forward strand.
TCATGTGATTATGCACCAAGTTAATATGAGATCCTTGGGGGCAGGAGTTGGCTTATCCACTTTTGCCTTCCCAGAACTTCACAAAATGCCTGGTACTTAGAAGATACTCAACAAATATTCCAATGAATTAAAATTAACTAGAAATCAAGAAACAGACTAGATAACTGGGACGTTTTTTGTCAAATGAAATGTCTTATAAAATAATACGTACAATAGTATAACTATAAATTTGAACTTTCATTAATAATATTTGCTCGTAAAAATACGAGAACTGTTTTACAAAAATTAAACTCAAGGATCTCATCAAATCAGTCTTAGAATTCACACACTTATATATTTTGTCTTATTAGACTGTTGAGAAAATTTATTCACACTAAATAATAGTTGCAAATGGCAATGGTTTTTAATAACAGATCAACATGTAATTCATGAATACAGCTGAAATATAGACATTTCTGGAGAAATTTTATCTGAACAAAAAATTAACTTGGCAGTAAAAGTCAATGTATTGGAGACTGATTCTTGACCTGATGATATCTAACATTTGAACCAACTATTCATCAAAATCTGAAAATCTTTCTTTCTTAAGAAAGTTTTGAATAATTTATACTCTAAATGAGGAGCTGAATTGGAAGAATGTATGAATACACAGGAAGCAAAGACAGAGAACTGAAAACTCAAAGTTGTTATGTGTAAACTGACTGTCACTTTCTTGAGAGCGGTTGCCGATCTTAGTAATAAGAAGGTGCTTGGGTTTAGCTGCCACACTGGGATAAAAGACGAAGCCTTGGTGTCCGAGTTGTAAGAGAGAGCTTCTTACAGAAAGGCACATGACTCGGAAAGTGCTACATGTTCAATAAAGGGCAGGCTTAAAAAAACAAATCTGTTCTATTGCACAAGGACTACAAAGGAGCATATTAATTTCAGACCTGTGTACCACCTGACTCAACCAAGAAATTGCTCATGTCAATAATGAACAACTCCAACTCCAACACGAATACTGACTGGTATTTTCATTTCTGTTAGTAAGAAAAAAGTTAAACAATGCAGGCTTATATCAAAATTCCACTCATTTGTCAGTGGTGTAAGCAATTTCTTTGCTGAATCAGGTAATAGTTTTTAAGTATTAGAAGAATATATACTTCTCAAATTGCTCAAACTTTGTGCAATTCACAATGTAATAACTACAGATAAAAGGCACTTTTAAATTAAAAATGCATTACTGACATTTTCAACATTACTTTCTTAAGTTCAGACCAAGGGTCAGCCAACATGACTGTTCTCATATGACTCCTGAACTAAAATTGGTTTTTGCATCTTTACAACATTATTTTAAAAAGAAGAATATGCAACAGAGACCATATGTTGCCCATGTGAAAAATTTACTATATGGCCCTTAACAGAAAAAGTTTATCATCTCCTAATCTAGAAAATTAACAAATAATAAATCAAGTCCTGATCTAAAATGTTTTCCAGTTTCTGTGGGGTATATATTCCCTACATGCCAACTTCAAGCTACCAATACAACATCCTTTAACAAATATTTGAGAAGACATATGCACAATGTTATATAATTTTTTGACTATACAGATACGACATACACATTTCACATAGATAAAACCCCACTTGCTGTAGATAAGCTCATACTCCCAAAACTAACAAAACACGCAAGGAAATAATCTACTACAGCAAGAGTAAGCAGCAGGCTAAAGCCTTCAGAAACTTCAGTAAATACAATTATGCATGAGACTTCAAAATAATTATGCATAAAGTTATTTTAAAGTAAAAACATGATAAATAAGACACCATCAAAAAAAAGACCATAGGAATAAACAAACAGAAGCTTGCAGGTACATATTTTTCCTGGATATTTAAAATGACAGAGACATAATAACAAATCAGGTGCTATTTATATATACTAATTATTGTACTGATTGATCATATGGTGATAATCTAGAGTTACTAAGGTATGACCCTAAGCTAACATCATCTCAAGTGGCCACATCTTGAAATCTTGCACACACCTGTCAAGGATTGTTTTCTTCATGGTGGACAGGTTTTCAAATGTTACTCCTCTGTAGTGTCAACACTACTGCCTCTCTAGAACCTTCCATCTTTCTACTATTGCTTTTATTCTCAACTTGATATTTATCTTGTAAGAAAAATCAGATAATAAAGCTGGCTGACTTCCATATTCCTAAAACCTACTAGCTATATGCACAACCTACAGTCAGAAAGTTAAAAAAAAATAGACAAATAATTAAACTACCTAATCTGCTTCCATTTCTGGGCATTGCCATGAAGGAGCCAAGGCTTCCTCCAATAACACTATGTGGTCTCCGCAACGGGGGTTTCTTGAAGGACCCGGTGTACTGGTGGAGGAAGGAATGCATACTGTGAGAGGTTGGAGGCCTGCCATTCTTCACAATAGGCTCTGTGGTTCACAGTATCCAAACATCATTCCATTAACAGCCCAAGATCCAGGATCAAATGAGAAGGATTGAGAAAGCAAAACAGAAAACAAAATAAAAGTTATAACAGAGGTCATTACATTTAACTTCATTTATTTGGCAATCTACACAAAATACGAGAATTAAAATAATTTCCATGAAAACAGTACTTACAGAAAATACTATATTTGAAACTGGTTTAGTAATTATCTATTTCTTATATAATCAGAATTGGTTAGCAATCACAAAACTACTTAAAACTTACAGATTTTTTACCCATTTGCTTATTTCAATATACCTCAAAATTGTTTCCACACTATTCCTACATTCACTGATGTGTAGGCATGGCATGCTGTAGAATATAAAAAAACATGACCCTGGCAAGGAGAAACTTATATCCTTATTTCCTCAATGTTCAAAAAAAGTATGTCAGTTAGGGAATAAAACAAATACTTGAGGACAGATCAATGCAGAGGTCCTGAAATTTATTACATCAAATTTGGGATTTTTAATAGTTTTTTTTTTAAAATCACAGATCTATCATCAAGCAGAAGGGGTTTTTTAAAAGTTTTATTTATTTATTTTTAGAGAGGGGGAAAGGAGGGAGGAGAGGGAGAGAAACATCAATGTGTGGTTGCCTCTCACATCACCCCCCACTGGTGACCTGGCCCACAACCCAGGCAGGTGCCCTGACTGGGAATCAAATCAGCGACCCTTTGGTTCACAGCCTGCGCTCAATCCATTGAGCTACACCAGCCAGGGCACAGTTTTTTAGATGCTTAAATGTTTTTAAATTATAAATAGTGGAAATCCTGTGTTATAATGTTTACAGGAAATCTCATGACTCCTTTTCACCTCCAAAAAAGGAGCTCTGATATAGATTAAGGACATGATGAAGTCTTTTGTGACACACCATTAGTCTTTCATATTAGAATTATGTTTCTACTGATATAGTCAAGGAATTTAAAAAGGAAGGGGGCTTCTCTGCATCTTCTCCTCTAAAATGAAGCCAGTTCTTCTTTTTTGTAGCTGATAATCAAGAATAAGTATATCACCTGATGAAGGGATTCCACCACCATGTAAAGGTTTATCAGACAAAGTACAAGTGGTAGGAGTGGGTGCTCAGATCCACAGAACAAATCAAGGTACAGGCTTAGAGAAAATGAGCCAAGAAGGCTCCTTAGTCTGTGCCTCCACTAATGGCCACCTTAAAAAAGAGAGGAGAGGATGGAGCAGAAGGGTCATCACAGCTCCCACAAGGCCCAAGTCTCTAATCTGGGTAGAATGCCAGACTGGAGGTAGAGGAAGTACCCAACTAGTTAGAGAGAAAATCTGTTCAGTATTCCATAAACTGTCCTTGGCAGTAGCTGGCTGATCAAGAATTTGGGATCTTTACATCAGCCCAGTAAAAGAATCAATGATTTAATAATGAATGGGGAGGGATGTCTGGCAAAATTGCATGAATTAGTTACAAAAACTGGGACACGAGCCAGAATACGTAAGAAAAATTTTCTCTTTCTAGGTTATAGTATTTCTGATCTGGAATAATAAAATATATATATATTCTGCTTACAATAATATATGTTTTAGATGTTCTGTAAAGCTGTCCCGGGAATATGCTTTATAGTCCTAGAGAATATAGCTTAAAAAATGGAGATCATAAATACATTCAATTATTCAGGAGATATCTATTGTATGATTACCATGTGACAAGCAATATCATAGGCCCTGGGCACCAAGAAGTGAAAAAAACAAATAAGATACCACCCTTTGAAACTATAAAACCTAATGGAGGGAAAGACAAGTAAGAAAACTAATGAATAAGAAAAGTAACAGATACTGATATGCAATAGGCAAAATATTAAAATAAAGAGATGCAACAGAAAACATGAATAGCTATTTTACACTGGATATTGAGGAAAGTTCTCTCTGCAGAGGTATTTTTAACAGAGATATAAATGCAACAAAGAGTCAGTCATGGAAAGATGTGTGTGCAGTGGGTTGTAAGATATTCCTGAAAGAGAAAAATGCCAACTGCAAAAGCCGGCACATGGCAAAGTTTGACTTGTTCAAGCACTGGTCCTCAAACTTCAGCATGTTTCAGAATCACCTCCAAAGACTTAAAACACAAGACAGCTGGGCCTCAGCCCCAGACTTCCTGATTGAGCAGGTCTGAAACGGAATCCAAATATTTGCATGTCTAACAAATCCCAGGTAATGGTGATGTTGCTGGTCCAGGGATCACACTTTGAGGACCACTGCAGTAGAGCAACAGAAAAAAGTCAATTATAGCTGTAGTACATAATTTTGGGGGGAATGGTGTTATTAAGTGAGGTCAAAGACATAAGCAGGTTTGCACACCACCATAAAAGTATGAATTTCATTCTGAGACTGGAAACAGTTATGGTAACTTTGAAGCACACAGTAATATGATTTGATTCATATTTTAAAAGTATCAGTCTGAGAAGTTAGGGACAGTGGGAGGTAAGGAGTTAGGAATAAATATAAAAGGAGTATCATGAGAGAGATCTCTGGCAATGGAATAGCTCTTTATCATTACACGAAACTACCCATGTGACGAAATGATACAGAACTGCATCCACACTTTATTCCAAAGCTTATTTCTGGGTTTGATGATGTCCTATAGTTACAGAAGATGTAACCAAAGGGGAGAACTGAGAGAAGGTACCATTCTCTATTATTTTTTGCAACTTCTTTTGAATCTGTAGTTACTAAAAATAAAAACTTAAAACTTCACTCTGGTTACTGCTAGAGAACAGATGACAAATAATCAACAGAAGGGAAACAGAAGGCTACCTATTACAGTACCCTAAGCGACGAATAATGGTGGCCTGGACTAAAATGGAGAGAGGCAGGCAGACTTAGGACATATTACAAAGGCGGAACCAAAAGGCCAGCAGGCAGGGCTGCGAAATTACTTTCACGTACACTCCCCCACCCAGCTTTTAGTGAAGTTCTATATTAAAAACATGTATCCAAAGAGTATTTTTAAATTTCCAGCAGAACAACTTTTAAAAATATGAACTATGGTATGTGAAAGAATAACTGGAATCATGTATCAAGCATATAAATGGCTATTACTAATAGTGAGTTTTTAGAAGTTATTTATATAGCAAATATATAGCAAGCTAGAATGGCAGAGGAGGGGAAGAGAGAATGCAAGGTAAAGGAGAGAAAAGAATCAAGGATAATTCCTGGATTTAGGGAAGTTAAACAAGAAGCAGATTTTAGGGGAAGGAAATAGAAAATTCTGGTTTGGTTATATTACGTTTGACATCCCTATTAGACATTCATTCCTATGCAGAAGCCAAGCAGGCATTTGAATATGAATCTAGTGATCCAGATAAAAGTTCTGACCAGAGATACAGACTGAGGAGCAGTCAGCACACACACAGCGGCTGAAATCACAGGACTGAAAGAAGTCGCCCAAGGAGAATGTACAGAGAAGAGAACTGGGGCCATGAGAAAATCACAAAATATTCTAGCATTTTAAGCTTATGTCTGCATTTAACTGAGGGCTCAATAAAATAATACCGTGCATTTTAAAAAGTAATGGAAACCTTTAAGACATTATGTGACTTGAAATAAGCCAGACACAAAAGAACAAATGCTATGATTCCACTTACATGATGTACCTTGAATATGTAAATTAATAGACAGGAAGAAATACAGAATAGCAGTTACCAGGGGCTGAGGGGAGGGGAGATCAAGGAGCTATTGTTTAATGAGTAGAGTTTTAGTTTGGGATGATGAAAAGGTTCTGAAGATGGATAGTGGTGATAGTTGCACAATGATGTGCAGTACTTGATGCCATTAAAATTGTATACTTCAAAAAGATTAAAATAGTAAATTATGTTATGTGTACTTTACCATAATATTTTTTTAAGCAATGGAAATCTGCATGAAAAACTGCAGTAAGTTTTACTCTATAAAGTAATGAGTTCCAACTAAGGATTTCCAATGGTTTTTTTAAAAAGATTTCATTTACTTTGTTTTCAGAGAGGAGGGAAGGGAGGGAGAAAGAGAAAGAGGAATGTGCAAGAGCTACACCAATGGGTCGACTCTTGCACGCCTCCCACTGGGAATATGCCCTGAATGAGAATCAAGCCAGTGACCTTTTGGTTCTCAGGCCAGCGCTCAATCTATTGAGCCACAGCAGCCAGGGCACCAATAATTTTTAACATAGTAATATGTCAATCAGTATGATCCCATTGAGAAATTCATTTGACATCTTGCTGATTTTGATCTTCTGATGATGTGAACAATCAGGAACATGCAATTTCTTAGCTCACTCCATTTCTGGTTCCCAGTCCTGCTCTTTTAAACACTTTTATTAACCTGATCCTGTTCCAGACCATACGTACATACAATGGAGTCTGTGCTTTCAACCTCATCCTCTCATGAATTTTATGCTGTTGGTAGAAATTAGCACTACCAACAACCCTCTGTCATCACTATTGTCAAAAACTGTGACTACTACTCCTAACTGATCTGCTAACTGTGTAGCACATCAACAGGAAAAAGGATGAAACCTGGGAGTGAGAAAAAAGGCTTGCCCTGACTGATGTAGCTCAGTGGGTTGGGCATCGTCCTGTGAACCTGAAAAGTCACTGGTTCGATTCCAGGTCAGGAATCGATTCCAGGTCAGGGCAAATGCCTGGGTTGCAGGCCGGGTCCCTAATTGGAGGCATGTGCCATGCAACCAGTCGATATTTCTCTCCCTCTCTTTCTCCTTCTCTTCACATCTCTCTAAAATAAATGAAATCTTAAAGATTAAAGAAAAAAATCTTAAAGAAAAAAAGGTGAAGAATTTCAGTTCTGTCAAAAGAAGTAACTTTTGTTGTAGCTGCACCTGGAACCCCCAAACTGTGTATGTGTTACAAAACATTATTTTTACCTTTCTGTAAGTATAATTGTGATATACTCTCTCCCTCATGTTTTAAATTGTCACCTATCCTCCTCACCAAATTCAATAATTTCAATGTAATTTCAATGTATCTTCTGATTACAGAGAAAAGAAAGTTCAATGTTAACTACTTAAAGACAAGCTCCTGAAATGTAACTTTCTGTGATATGTCTCATGTAGCATTAAGACTTTTATCAGGCAAATTGAGAATCTATGAGGAAAAGGTATTTCTCAGACAAACCGAGCTTTTTTACTGACGTGAAACTCACATGACATTAATCATGCTAAAGTGCACAACTCAGTGACATCTGGTACACTTACAGTGTTGTACAACCATCACTTCACTTCTATCTGGTTCCAAAATACAACGTCGGGCAAAAGCAGGTTTACAATCATGTGTCCACAAAACGCAGAATTTATTCTTGTATTATTTCTTAATTATTGTATTATCTTCCATACAAACAACTGTAAACCTACTTTTGCCCCATCCTGTATTTTCATCACTACCAAATGAGACACTGTATCCGTTAAGCGGTCATTCCCCATTCCATCCTATTCTGAGTCCTTGGCAATCACTGGTCTGTTTTTTGTCTTTATGGATTTAGCTACTCTGGATAGTTCATATTAATGGAATCATAGAATATGTAACCTTTTGGGTCTGGATTCTTCCAGTGCTCCAGGTTCATCCACACAGTAGCAGGTATCAGTACTTCACTCCTTTTTTATGGCTGAATAATATTCCATTCTGGGGACATGCCACATTTTGTTTACATAGTCATCTGCTCATTGACACTTGGGCTGTTTCCACCTTTGGCTATTGTTGAGTAGTACTGTTCTGAATATAAACATTTGTGTGCAAGACTCTGTTGGAATATGTTTCAATTCTTTGGGGTATATCCCTAGAAATAGAATTGCTCAGTCATATGGCAATTTTATTTTTAACTTTTAAAGAATGAGATAAATTAATTTGATAGTTTAAAAAATATTAAATATTCAATACCTTCCCAGTTACCAAAAAGATAAATCTGATGTGCTCAGAATTTTTTTTCCTTGCAGGTACTTTAAAGTATAAGAAAAAGTATTTCTTACACTTCAATCTAAAAAGTTTTATAATTTGTGCAAAAATTTCATTTAGTATTTAGGAAAAGCTGTATTGAGTTAAGGCCAATATGCTTAAATCAACCAAGTTTGCAAACTGTCAACTTATTTTTAACCTACTAAATATAAATTCTAGATTCCTCTTTACCTCTCAATGTGCAAACACACTAGCTTATCTAGACAGGCACTCTAATGTGAACTATAATTATATTGCCCATTTATAACTGAGTTAAAGCCTTCACAGTATGACCCAATTATCAAAATGACAGAGGTAATATATCAAATTCTAGTTAGTTGGAGGTAGAACATGTATGAGTGAGAGTGTATGTGCATATGTATATAACCAAATACATCATATGTATCATAATTTTCCCAAGATTTTAACAGTATTATCCCCACATATATTTACTTTCCCAATTTGTTCTAGAGTATGCATGAGAGCCACCCACCTATCTATAACATAAGAATTAAGAAAACTGTGCTCATGAATGTAACTAAACAATACACAGGAGGTCGAATATTGGTTCAAACTCAGTTTACTCAGTGGTATTATAAACTAATTCTTCCTCTTTCCTAAGCTAGCATTGCCACTATATAGCAATCAGACAAAGATCACTTGCTTTACATACTGGTTACATCATACATGAGATCATCTAAAAAGTAGTCATTAAACCATGTTCAGAAGTGGGCTGTGTGTGTCACCTATCTTAAGAGCTTTTTATGCTCTAAGATAAACTCTGTTAAGAAAGAATGTATTGGAACCAACTATCAGGAACTGATAGATGACCAAAAGGGTACAGAATCCTTGCCAAAGCTCTTTTTGAAATTTATGTGCTATTACACATAGGTAATAAGCAATAACAGACCATAACTCAGAGATAGTCTATGCTACCAGCAATCACTGCAACCCAAGAGGAATCAGTGTCTAGTATGACACCTTCCAGTATTATTTCAAGTAACTCAGGTTAAGAGGAGCTCCTACTTTCCTTTTTATTACCTGTTAAAGTTAGTATTATAATAAAACAAAGTTTTAGCCCTGGCTGGTGTGGCTCAATGAATGGAATGCCAGCTTGTGAACCAAAGGGTTGTGGGTTGGGTCCCCAGTTGGGGCGTATACACGAGAGGCAACCAACTGACGTTTCTTTCCCTCTTTTTCTCCCTCCCTTCCCCTCTATTTAAAAATAAATAAATAGAATCTTTAAAAAAACACTTTCAACATTTCACTATTTTATAAATAAGCATGTTATAAGTTAAAACTAAAATATTCCATAAAATATGTACTTAGTCTAAAAATATTAATAAAAATATAAATGTGTACCAGAAACCATCCCTTAAGATATATACTGTGTTCATTTTACTCCTGCACATCACTGGCAAACAGCTGGCAGGACTCTTCGATCATAAGAATGAACATGCAGGGCTTGATTAATATTAAGAATTCAAAGGGCATCTAAGAGACAGTGAGCAATTTTGTTCTGGCAAGAGGACTAAAAGCAAGACATTAAAAAACCATCTTTGAGATTCAACCCAAATGCAAAAAGTTTCCATCCTAAATATAAAAAAGTAAGATTCACTCATATGATTATCTTTATTCTTTAATAGTTAACACACAATACAATATTACAAGCTATCAATGAAACCTCAAACAGAAATTTCACAAACTTACTAGGCACTTTTAAGCTGTATTAACTTAAGTTATATAAGAATAACAAACATACATTATTTTTAAAATAGTTACTTAACAACAAGGATAATATTATACAAGGTATTCTTATTTAAGAACTAGTATAAATGGAAGGATAAATGGAATAGGAGAATTCATCAGGGTTAAAGACTAGGTACAGTAATAAGCACTTGGAGTAAGAGTGGGACATTGCAACAAGCAAGCAAGAAAGCAAAGCTGTGTGGCCCTGCTTCCTAAGAACTAGGGTCCCAGGGGTGTGAAAAGCAAAAGGAAGCTATTAGGAACTAATCAGGAAAATGTATTTTCATTCCATTCACACAGTAATCAAACATGTAAAGAATCTTTCCTCCCCTCTCCACTCCCAAATATTTACCATTATCCTTGCTGCTATTTTCTTCAATAGTCATTTGTTCAGCCAATTCAGACAATGATTCATCAATAGTCTGGCTTCCTCGAAGTGTGAGGGACAGCCTTCTCTTAAATTTTTTCATCCTATTAGTTGAACGTGACTTGAAATATCCTGAAAAACCAGAAAGAGAAAGAACACAAAATTAAAGCTATAAATAGTTTACAGCTCAAGAAAAATGTTGTTCTGAGTTTACCAAGAATGTTCAAAATAGAAACATAATGAGGAATTCCCACTTCCACCAAACATCATAAAATCCAACCACTTCCTTAAAAAAATTCACTCACTAGCCCTGACCAGTGTGGCTCAGTTGGTGGAGCGTCTTTCCGCACAGTGAAAGGCTGCTGGTTCCACTCCCACTCAGGGTTGCAAGTTGGGTCCCCAGTCAGGGTGTATATACGAGAGGCAACCACACATTGATGTTTCTCTCCCTCTCTAACTCCTTTCGCCTCTTTCTAAAAATAAATAAAATCTTTTTTAAAAAATCCACTCACTCTGATTAATGTTATATTTATATAGCATCATCAGAAGAGCAGGAATTCTAAAAACTAAAGGTTGAGATTTTGGCATCACGATTAAATTCAGGATAGGGGATTTTCCTAAAATGTGCTTTTAAAAAAGCTATGTAGTGAAAATATCAACACTACTTTATCCATATATACAGGAATTAATAGTTAGCACTGAATGTAAAACAAAATGTAATTTCCATACAAACAGGAATTTTATTCCGTAACTTCTTATTTAGCCAATATATTGGGGACTTGTTTTTTGCCTTGGTCACCTGTCAGGAATCTCTTCCTATAATCATAACAATGCCAAACTTCAAAAAGAAGAAATGAAAGCCAAGTTAATCGGTATCAAATGCCTATCCCACACTAGACACTTTCAAATTTAATTCATTTAATCTTCCTAACTCTAAAAAGGAGACTACAAAATTCCAGTTTCACAAATAAGCAAACAGGCTCAAAGAAGTTCCCTGAATGAAGTCAACCAAACAATTAATGATAACTGAGACTTAAAACTAGATTACCATTTACTTTTACCCCACATTTTAACATCTCTGAAATCAGGATGCATCTTACAATTCAGAGGATGTCAAAACATTATTTAGCTTTCATCTTCTTTTTTTTCCCCCCCACAAACAGGATGTTAAAGTTCTAAATTTTAAGCAGATTCTTGGGCTGGGATGCTCGTATCCATCAACTCATTCAACTTTAGCATCTGTCTCATCTCGAGTAGGTTTTCCAGAACTGCTACCTTGATCATGAAGTTCCATGAGTTTTCCCAATTCAAACTTGGGCTCCTTTAGCATCTTGACTTTTCTAACAAAGACACCATGGAGCAGATAAACAGACTGGCAAGTCTTTCCTATGTCTTTCCCAGTGCTATCTGGAATCAATTTACTGACCACTTCTTTCAGGTCATTTGTCAGCACCTCTCAGGTCATGACAAGAGGGAACCCTGCACAGAGAATGTCTATCTCCCTTCTCTCCTGAATCTAGACTTCAAGTCTTGATTGACTCAGAAACTCTACAATGCCTTCAAATTCATTTTCTCACTAGCTTTTCAACTAGTTCTCAGCAGGAGCCTCAGTCTGATACAAGCTGCTCCATCATAGGCAGAAGTAGTTCAGATGAGGATTGGAAAAGATAATACACAAGGTCTGTCCAGAAGGTATCCAGCCATGTAATATGAAAAAAAGAGAGATATTTATTGAAGATACAAGAAACACTGTTCACAGGACAATGACACCCCAGTCCCTTTCAAAGTAGGCACCTTGTTCACACGGTTCTCCCCATCACCATCAGCTGCCATGTCGTATTTCCCTGAATCTCAAATGTTTAAATTTCTTCCCTTTCAAAACTAAAACCACCTTTGAATCTGGGCATCAAATACTTAGGAAAAACTTTAATCCAGGAATCACAAGACTTATGCACTGAAAACTACAAAATGTTGAACAAATTTAAAGTCCTAAATAAATGCAAGGACATTCTGCATTCATGTACTGGAAGATTTAACAGTAAGATGGTAATATTATCCAAAGTTATCTACAGATTCAATGCAATCCCTATCAAAGTCCCAGTGATGTTTTCTGCAGAAATTTATTTATATGGAACACCAAGGGACCTTAAATAGCCCACACAATCTTGAAATAGAATAACAGAAAGTTGGAGAGCTGATATTTCTTGATTTCTAAACTTACCACAAGTTCAGTAATCAAAATATTATGGTACTGGCATAAGAACAGACATATAGACCAATAACAGAACTGAAAACCACAAAACAAGCCTTCATATCTATAAATTGAATTTTTGACAAGGATACCAAGACCATTCAATACAGAAAAGATAGTCTTTTCTTTTTTTTAATTAAAAAATGTTATTGTGCAATTAGTTGTCCCCATTTTCCCCCATTACTTTCCGCTGCCCTACCCACCGCCCATCTCCCATATTCAATCCTCCCACTCTTCTCTTTGTCCATGTGTCCCTTTATACATGGTTCCTTAACTAGATCCTTCCCTTTCTTTCCCCTGTCATCCCTCTCCTCCTTCCCCTCTGGTCACTGTCAGTTTGTTCTTTAGAGAAAAAGATAGTCTTTTCAACAAATGGTGCTGGGAAAACCAGATACAGTCACCCAAAGAAAGAATGAAATTAGATCCTTCCCTATGCCATATGTAAGAATTAACTCAAAGTGAATCAAAGTCCTAAGTCTAAAAGCTATAACTATAAAACTCTTATAAGAGACGGAATATTCGTTATGTTGAATTTGGTACTGATTTCTTAAATATGGCACCAAAATCACAGGGAACCAAAAAATAAAGTAAAACGTCATTAAAATAAAATAAATAAAAATAAACTTTTGCACATCTAGGGACAGTATCAAGAGAATGAAAAGAAAACCCTGAGAATTAGAGAGACTATTTCAGGTGGGGGGTGGGGTGGTGCATGAGGTGGCAGGGTTGCAAAATGCTGGGACCAGGACAGCAGATCTAAGAAAAAACTCTGTCCCCAAGGGGTACAGAGCCTTCACCAAATGCAAGGCCATGTTTATTACAGGAAGGAGATGAGGTGAGTGCTTCCCCCAAGGGTGAAAAAAGCCAGAGGTGGGGCTAAGGAGAAAACATCCCAGCAGCTCAAAATCCAAGAAGCTGGGCTGCAAAACACAGATCTCTCACAGTTTTACTAACTGTTGGCCGAACGGTAAAGCATGAAGACGTTGCCTGAGTCTCACAGGTGCTCAGATCCCCAGACTTGATGATGGTAAAATCCTGATTCTGTGCTCAAAACATTTGATACCAGTAGTGAACTAAATATAACTAAAGCTGTAACAGAGTCCTGACCCAAATGAAGCTATTTTCCTAAAAAGTATATTTCAGCTTTCCCCCCTCAACTATGTCATGGTGACCCATTTATGTAAATAAATGTAGCCATCCTTTTAAAAAGCAGATGTTTGCTATTCCCTTGTATGGCTGCACCACATAGCAGAAATGCTTTATGCTACTTGTTTTATCACACAGAATACTAAGAAAGACACATATTCAAGGGTGAGATTCAAAAAATAATCTTTCACTGCTTCATCAAAAACCTTCTTAGGTGAAACTGTTTCTCTCCCTGTAAATGCATGTAGACAAAGAATGCTATTGCTATGATTTGAAATAAGGAGCCATTAGTTTTACACACCAGTGCATATGCAAATGTCAAACAGTTTAAAAAAGGCAAATAATGTTTTAGTATTATGAAAATTTACTCTTGACCTTGCAAACATCATGAAAGGGTTTTAGGATCATGATCACACTAAGATCTGATAGTAGGTTAGTTTCCGAAACTTCATTCTAATTAACCTATTTATCAAACTGAACATTAATAATTCAATAAGGTTAATGGTCAGATATTAATAATAGCAGTATAATCATATAATCAAAATTACCAATTGCTGAACATAGGAAGAAAACCAAGTCTAGGGGGAAAAATGAATTCAGGATTGAAAACTACTAGAACAAATTTAAATGAATCTGGAACTCAGAAAACAAATAAAAGTTTAAAGTGTGGATTTGAGAGTTACATTTACAAAACTGACTGAAGCCAGGAAGAATATATATAATAAGAGGGAAAGTCAGAAACATGAGAAATGTCTACAATAAATAATGAATAAATGAGAAGTCATCAAAGCAATTCTAAATAGAGAAACAAATAGTGACAAATGAAAGGATGTTAGAGGCAATCAGGGCCAACCAATTCATTTTATGGTGAAAGAAACAGTTTGAAGAGGCTCAAAAAATGAAGTTATTTGGATAAGTTTCTGAAAGTAAAAGTCAGGTCTTAAAATTCTACTTTAGGGATCCCAATTCAGTTTTCTTTCCATAGTACCAAATTTCCAGAGAATTAGGAAGCAACTCTTTCCTCTTCTAACTACAGAAGAATTAAAGTCTAGCTATAAGGGACAGATATCAAGGGAAAAAATAACACATGTATTTCCACTTCTCCAAACCCCGATCCTTTTGCAATCTTCACCATTCTATAAATGGCAACTCTTACCCGATCTCCCACTCCGGTTGTCTTCCCTTTTTTCATACCCTACTATCAATGCATCACTAAAACCTATAAGTTCCTCCTTCGAATTATATCCAGAGTCTGACCACTTCTTACCATGTGAACTGCTAAAATCCTGATCCGAGCTATATTATATCTTTGCCTAGAATATAGTATTTAAGGGCATCCTAACTGGCCTCCTTTCTGGCTTCTACTCAAACATCACTTCCCTGGTCATTCTGTATAAAGAGTGAGTTCCAGACCCAGATTATACTCTACCTCCCTAACCTGTTTTAATTTTCTTCATATCCTTAGTGCTTGACATTCCAAAAACTGGGTTATTGCCGATTCCCTCAACTGGAATTTAATCTCCTTGAGAACAGGAACTTAATGTTTTGCAAATTGTATTTAGTACAATCCAGCATTTAGTACAAAGCCTGGCACTCCATAGGCACTCATAAATACCTGCTGAATAGAGAGGGGGAAGGAGGAAAGGAACAAAGGAAAGCAGAAAGGAAAGAAGGAGAGAAAGAGGAGAGAAGGGGAGGAGGGAAGGAAGGAAGGAAGGAAATAATAGAGATCTGTCAGTTGAAAGATCCTCCTCCCTATCTAAAGTCAAAGTTTTATTTAACTGGCAGAGTCTTATTTAGATCACTGTCTCATTCTGACAGCCCTGGTTAGGTAACCCTCTTTACATTTTGTATTTATTCATTCAACAGTCACATAGAGGTCCTACCATGTCCCAAGCAACATAGAAGGTGTTGAAAGCAGAATGATAAATTAAATAGGAACACTGCCCACAAGCAACTTTGGGAGGTGTTATATATTTTCCCAAATGAAGACGTTGTAGTACTGCAAGTGAGTATAACTCCAGGTTAATACATTAATGTTTTTATAACTGTTACAAAGGTAAATAATTCATTCAACAATGAGAATACTCAAATTGCACTTCTCCTGAAAACTGCTTCATTGATGTGACAACTTACATAAAATTTAATTTGATCAGCTGACTTTAATAAGGTTGTAAAGATCAAGACATTTATTTCACTATATTGGAACCCCTACAGGTACATGAAATGACAAGCCTACTCATTACCCCTTGGATTCAATAACAATTTGGACAAAACCTAAACCAGGCACTGAGGAGCTTCTAATAGCTTGTTAATGTACCTTGAGAAATTCCTTGTTATAAATAATTCCCCAAATCTTTCTGGTTGTTAGAAGATAGTATTTTTCCATTAAAAGTTCTTTTACTTATTTTCTTTAAATATGTATTTCTGCATATTGTCCGTTGGGCTGTAAGTTAAAATTCCAAATACAGCCCTGGCTGGTGTGGCTCAGTGGACTGAGCCAAAAAGTTGCCAGTTCCATTCCCAGTCACACACACGCCTGGGTTGTGGGCCAGGTCCCCAGTGGGGGGCCGAGTGAGAGGCAACCACACATTGATGTTTCTCTCCCTCTCTTTCTCCCTCCTTTCCCTTCTCTCTAAAAATAAATAACTTCAATTTTTTAAAAAGAATAAAAAAATAAAATTCCAAATATAGTTAAAATCTGATTTAAATATCACTCAAAATGTAGAGATTTTCATCATGAATAATCATCAATTGATTTGCAGATGATAAATCCTCATAGAAAGGGTATTTGTTTGAAACAGCTGTTCAGTTTCAGTGAATTCAAAAAGTCTTTTATTGGAAATGTCATCTGATGTTTTTGATAATAATGGTCTTACTCAGACCAGAACCAAGAGAGCAATTGTAATCACTTGAGGTAATGCCTCAGTTGGATACACAAATGGTTATACACAAAAAGGAAAGGGCTCACTGACAAAGCAGCAAAGATTTGGAAAGAAATTGGCATCTGAAAAATGTAACACTTCATTAAATTTTATCTTTGTAAATGGACCAAATTATCTTTTAACTCCAGCTAAATTTACCTTACCAAATTCTGATTTTTTAAAAAAGCTTTAAGTTGTAAAGCCAGGAGAGTTCACTGAAAGATACAAAGAATTGTTTCTAAAACTCTTGCTCTGCCAGTTATCTCTGATACTTGAGAATCTTCATCTCTGGTGGCTAGTGAAACAGTACTACTCTAAAGAAAATTTAAATTCCCCCACTGAAATTCAAAAACAAACAAAAAAAAATCAAATTACATTTTTATATCTTGGTTAAGTGATGAGAGATCCTAATCATGTGTTTGCACGTTAAGTACTGCATTTCCCGAACTATGACTACAGGAAGGTTATAGTAGACTTACTGATTATTCTAGGCTTCAAATTACTTAACTTAGTCCCTTGAAAACTAACATTTAAACAATAAAGGAAGTTCTGGGAGTTTACAGATTTGTGTAGTACCTGACCTATCTTCTTTTTAGAGCAATGCAGCTTACTTATTTGGTTAAGAATGAACTAAGGAATATCAGAATTATAGCTTCAAATTCTTCTTGAGGAAGGTAAAGTAGTTTGTATGAAATGTTTCCCAAGCATCAGTACAGAAAAAACTGTACTCCACCAACTTTCATGAGGCAATAATGCTTTATTTTTAAAATTCAAAAATAACTGGCATAGAAACTAATGAACGAAAAACAAAACTGACCTGGGCATTTTTCGATTGCAAGATCAGAAAAGCTAACTACATTTATACCCCGATTTATATACAGGTCAGAAGCTCAGAAATTTTTTTTAAAGATTTTATTTTCTTGTTTTAAAGAGGGGAAGGGAAGGATAAAGGAAAGGAGAGAAAAGTTAATGTGTGGTTCTCTCTCACATGCTCCCTACTAGGGACCTGGCCCACAACCCAGGCATGTGCCCTGACTGGGAATCAAAGCAGCGACCCTTTGATTTGCAGGCTGGCACTTGATCCACTGCGCCACACCAGCCAGGGCCTCAGAACTCATTCTTAAGTAATTCTGTAGCCTTTCCCCTTTCTCAACTGCCATATCCAATTGGATTATCAAGTCAGACCATAGTGCTTTCATTTCTCACACATTTTAAAATCTCATCCTCTTCTATCTCTTCTGTTAAGCCTTAGTTTATATTATAATTTATCTAAATAACTACAAGCCTCATAATTAATAAGTCTCATTTTCTTTCAAAAAATAAAGTAGACAAACCTCTGGCAATCCTGGCTAAGAGAAATATAACATAAATGAGCGATATTAATATAACAATGGTGGCAATTAATTAGGTACTATCTTGTAGAGTCAAACATTGCATATTTTATGATGCTGCAGTTCTTATTCTGGGTACATATTCAAGAGAAACTTTTAACACGTTTACCCAGATATATGAACAGAAATGCTCACAGCAACATATCTATAATAGCATAAATACTGGAACAACTCAAATGTATACAGATAAGAAATAAATAAATTATGCAGAATATACAGTGGTAAAAATGAATGAACTACAACCATATGCAACAAGAATATCAATAATATGATATTTAACCAAAAAAGCAAGTCCAGAAGATTACATTTAGTATATTATTTTTATAAACAACAACAAAAATATTATTTAGGAAAAAAATATAAGACATTTATAAAATGCAAAAGACTGAAATACAAAGTTCAAGACAATAGCTATCACAGGGAGAGGCAAGGAGAATGCATAGGAAGATGTTTAAGTTACTGGCAATGTTTGAGAAGGTAGATTACAGGTACTAATTATTTTATTGATGTATAAATATACACACACTAGATAAGGAGATCATACACAGATCAGTGAGGATAATGTGTAATAAACCAAGAACTATGACTAACACAATTCTGTGCAAATTTGTGAAAAATGTTAGTAAGTTTGGGGGGGGAAAACAAGATTGAAAACAGACTTAATTAAAGATTATAAGTAGATTAAAAAATTGTAAGAGAATAAGTGAAACCTCTTATAATGATAAGAGGACACAGGTCTAGACTCAAGAGCTGATTTATTTTTCCCAGTCCTACCATTAGGTAGCTATGTGATTTCAGGTTAGTCACTTAACAGGAGTTTCTGAAACTGACTATAGCCACATGGCTTTAGTTTTTTCTTTGTCTGAAACAAATGGCCTCTATTTAGTGTTATTAGGTATGAAATCTGGTCTCGTTTGGGTGACATATCATTCCGTTCTTGGCTTCCCTTCTTTTCCTGACCCACCAACATTAACTATTACTTGTCACTACACTATTTTGCCCACAAATAGGGCACCTAACTAGTCATTCCAACAGATTCACTTTATAACTTACACTGATTATTACAACCACTTAGGTGAACTTCAAAAGACAGCTATAGTCTTGTTGGAGAACAGCTGTTTTTATCTAACATGTGTATGTTCAATAAATATTGTTTCTACAAAACGGCCATATTGATTAACACTGAATATATGTTAGGTTTGACTGGGTTATGAATGCTACAGTAACAAACACCAACAAATCTTGGTGCATTAAAATGACTAAGATTTTATTCTTTCATGCAGTATGTCTACTGAGAGTTGACTGGATCTTTGCTTTACGTCTTCAAGGACCCAGGCTGAAGTAGAAGCCACCATAGGAAGGGGATAAAGAATGTGGCAAAGCATATATTAACTCTTACGGCTTCCCTAGGAGTATCGTGTTACTTTTACCCGCACTTCATTGACTAAATCAAGTCATGTGGCCACGCCTAATTTTAAGGGGCAGGAATTCCTAACCATATTCCCAAGAGAAGAGGCAGAATATATGTGAATAATTTTCATAATTTCACTGTATCTTAGCATTTAGAAATTAACATCAAATAAAATGCTAATATATTAATGTATTAAAAGTTCAAGATTAAAATGAAATACCAACAGAACTGCTTTTTAAAAAATTTAAACTCAAAGAGCATAAAAACTCAAATAGTGAATAGGTCAAAGGCAAACCAAATGCTCATCAGAATTCTGAAAGACTAAAAAAACAATCTGCATCCCTCAACAAGTATAAAGAAATTTCAAGGAAGGATTTACTTTTTCCTTAAAATTTCAGAATTAATAGAATAAGACATTCAAATTATCCATAGTTAGTTAATCAACAGATCCTCCACTACGAAGGACACAAAGCAGGAATAGAAAGATGTCTCTAAAATTCTCATTTTGGAAAATAGTAACTGTAGGTTTAAACTGATTTAAGCTGAAGGGGAGGTAGCCCATACTAAAGGGCATTATAATAAGAATGACATGGGTGCCTAAAAGGTGTACCACGATGGAGGAAAGGGTCTAGAACTGAGATAGATGTAGGCCAAAGTGACCCCACTAAATACTGAAGAGGAACGTACACTGCAGTCAACCTAACTAGAAGACTTGAAAACCCTCTGTATCTAGCATATACTTAATCATGATGAAAGTATGCTGAAGAAGCAGGGATCACTCTGTTAGCACAATGAAAGTGGAAGGGAAGGGGAACTTGGAAGGCTAAAGTGATACATAATAGCTGGAGGTCTGATAACCTGAGAGGTACCATGATGGATGGACCTGGATTCTTTCCTGGAACAGAGTTATACCAGAGCTGGTGAAGATGTGCTGGTGAGAACGCAGCACATTAAATATCACAAACAACTGAACTGAAAGGATTGAGCCAGAAATACCCTATCAAGCCTCCGGTGTCTAACTTCTGGAGGGGTATCATGTAACCGCATTAACATTTGGTGTGAACACCTCAATATCTGAGGAAGTCAGATTCCAAATGTTACCAAAATAAGATCCTTTCCTTCACTGTATAATTTGTATCATGACATTTGTCCTTTAAAACCATTATCTACAAGCATGATCATTAAATAGCACTGAGCACCTAGTATATACAAATCCCATGTTAGAAACTAAGGACAGAGTAACAGAAGACATTATCACCGGCCTCAAGGTGAGAATCAAAAGTCCTATCATTTCCAGATTTGAAAGGAAGTAAATTAAATATGTCATCAACTAGCATTATTACAACCAGAACTCTCAGTACAGTTTTTCGTCTGGGATCCCAAGCATCCCAGAGCTACATGAGGTGCTACTTGCACAAGATACTGTGACTTTAAAAAAACAAACAAACCCAACATTGTTTTTTTGAGCTTTGCAAACTGAAAGAGTGCTCACAGTGCTGGTAGGTGATCAAGCATCCCCTGAAGGTTAAGTACATTCTTTCAAATTTCATGTAAACTGAATCACATATGAGAATGTACACTCACACATGTGATTTCTTTACCCAACCCAGTGATTCTGAAATTAACCCGCGTTACTGTGTGCATCAGCAGTTTGTTTTGTTCAAGATTATTCCACTGAATAGATATACTATATTTTTTCATTAGTCTGTTAATGAACTGGCATGTTTCCAGTTTTTGAATATTGTGATTACAGTGTCTATGAATATTCTTGTACAAATCATTTTTTCCTGGGTCAAATGATAAACATGCATGTTAATTTCTAAGGAATCTCCAATTTTCCAAATTGGCCGTACGACTTCACACTCCCACCAGCAATTTTTATCTTCCAGTTGCTCCACAGCCTCATAAACTTTGGTACTACCAATCTTTTATAATTTTAGCCATTCTGATAACTGACATCTCGCTGTCATTTCAATTTAAATTCTCTTAGGAAATAATGTTGACCATCTTTTCATGTGTTTACCACCCATTCATACAGCTTTTTAAAATCTTTTGCTCATTTTTGTATTAAAACTTCTTTATGTACCATGTAAGTACTTCATCAGATATATACATAGCAAATATTTCTTCCAGTTTTGTGGCTTGCCTTTTTGTTAAGAAATATCTTTTAAAGACAAATATTTTTAATTTTGATGAAGTCCAATACTCCCTTTTTCTTCCACATGGTCTTTCCTTGGTGCCTATGTACAGAGAGAAAGATAAAGAAATGAACACTAATATCACTCCTTTTAAAAAACAAGCTTTACTAAAAAATGTTTCATATACTGTAACTTATTATCCATTTTAAGTGTACAGTTCAATGGCAGTCAAAGTGTTTTAAGAACTATAGATTATGGCTGAGAATTACTGACTGTGGTCATTGCTTTGTCATGTATGCCTTGTTTTTAATTCTGATCTAACAAAGTTACTGAGTAAATTATAAACTATAAGAGTGATTGATTGATTGCATTTGCATAGTCATATTAGCAGTTCTTAATCTCGGCTGCTCATTGTGCACTGCTGGTGTGGTGTAGCCACTGTGACGAACAGCAAGGAGTTTCCTCAAAAAATTAAAAATGGAACTGCCTCATGACCCCACAATTCTACTTCTGGGAATACATCCAAAGAAACCCAAAATGCTCCTTTAAAAGAATATATGCACCCCTATGTTCACTGTAGAGTTACTGTATTTTTAGGACTCTAAGATGCACCTAGGTTTTAGAGGAAGAATATAGGAAAAAAATTTTTGAAGCAAAAATGTGGTAAAATATTGAATAACCTGTGACCCTGGTCCATCTCTGCTCCCCCCCACAGAGATTCAGGCAGGCTACATTTGGACTATAAGATGCACCCCATTTCCCTCCCAAATTTGGGGGAGGGGAGAAGGAGGAGAGTGCATCTTATAGTCCAAAATATACAGTATTTACAACAGTCAAGATTTGGAAGCAGCCCAAGTGTCCATCAGATGAGTGGATTAAAAAAGTTGTGATAAGTTTACACAATGGAATACTACTCAGCTGTAAAAAAAGAAGGAAATCTTAACTTTTGTGACAGCATGGATGGACCTGGAGAGTATCCTAAGTGAAATAAGCCAGTCAGTGGAAGTACCATACAATTTCACTATATGTGGAATCTCATGAACAAAATAAACTGACAAAATAGAAGCAGATTCATAAATGCAGAGCACAGCCTGACAGCTGTCAGAAGCGAAGGGGCTGGGGGCTGGGTGAAAAAGGTGAAGGGATTAATTAAGCAAAACAAAACTAAACTCATAGACACAGATAACAGTATGGTGATTACCAGAGGGAAAAAGTGGGGTAGGGGAGGTGTAAGAGGGTAAAGGGGGGAATAAATGGTGATTAAGGAGAATTGATTTGGGTGGTGAACACACAATACAATATACAGATGATGTATTATAGAACTGTACACTTGAAACCTGTAATTTTATTAACTAATGTCACCCCAATAAATTCAATAAAAATTTTAAAAATAATAAATACTGAAGCTCAAGTACCATCCTAGATCTATTAAGAAAACTCATTAAGAATGGGACCTAGATGTCCAATTTTTAAATTTATTGTTGGTGATCTTCGTATCCTAAAAATTTTTTTATCAAGTACTTTTTCTATATTTTCTTCAACAAGTTTTATAGTTTTAGCTATTCAATTTAAGTCTATTACCCATTTTGAATTACTTTTTGTATTTGGTGTAAGGTAAAGGTCAATATTCACTTCTTTACTAATTTTTGTGTCTGCCTGTGCTATCAGAAAAGTCCATTTTATTCATAACTATAATGGCAGTTTTATAATTTTTTTTCAGTTAATTTTTTGCTTTATCTATTTTTAAGCTATGTGATCATAGGTACATACAAATTAAAAATGTCGTATCTTCCCTAATGAACTGACCCTTTAAAATTATCCCTTTTTATCTCCAGTAACATTTGTTGGCTTAAAGCCACCGTGTCTCATATACATATAGTCACACCAGCCTTCTCTGGGTTAACACTTGCGGTTTATTGTTTTCCATCTTTTTACTATGAACATCTCTGTTTGTTTTGCAAGCAGCATATATTTGGGTTTTACATTTTTATTCAGCTGGTAAATCCATCATTTAGTGGAAGAATTTAGTCCCTCTGTATTCAATTATTGATATACAAGAGTAGTTGAGTTTAAGCCCACTATTTTTCTATTGTTTTTTCACTTGTTCCACTGTTTTCTGTAATTTGTTCTTCTTTTCCTTCCTTCTTTTCTATTAATCAAGTATCTTTATTATTCTATTTTATGTATTCTATAGGCATTATCTTTTAACATCATTCAGTGATTACTGTAAAAAATACAAAAATGCATCTTTATTTTACAACTTTAAAAAATCAGTACTTTTACCATGTCCTAAACAATAAGAGATTCTTACACTTCAACTCCATTTATGTCTTCTCTTTACTATTGCTGTCATATAATTATTTCTATGGGCTTTTTCAATATAATACTGTTATACTGGACATTGTTAATACTATTGCATTAAGCAGTCACTTGCTCGCCGTATTTTAGCTTTTCCGGCACTCTTTATTCCACCATGCTTCCATCTGAGAATTTTTTTCTTTGTTCTAGTGAATTTCCTTAATAATTCCCCAAGTCTAGATGGGCTGATGAAATGACTTCTCTTAGCTTTTATTTAATATAATAGTATCTTTGTTTCATTTTGATTTCTGATGGATACTTTAACTAAATATAGGATTATTAATTGGCAGTTTTTTCTTTCAGCACTTTAAAATTTCACTACATCAACTTCCAAGTTTCATATTTTGCTAAAAAGTCAATTTTCACAAAATGCTTATTTCCCTGTCAATAACATGACTTTCCCTCCCTATGACTCTTTTGAGATTCTTCTCTTTATATGTGAATTTTAGCACAGTAATCCCAAACTGTGTGCTGGGGGAAACCAGCAACATTCGTCAAATGCTGTACTACCCGCTAGTATATTAAACTGTTTAGACCTAAGTCCTTAAGAAATAGAATTGTTATTTCTTTTGGTTAGTAGTGCTGTAAAAAAGTTTCTGAGACACTAACTGTAGTCTTCTTTGTTTGTTTTTTTTGTGCATGTGCCATTCTGAATACATCACTTTATCTCATCATATAGGCAGTGTGTCATCTCACACCAGCACAAGAATGGTGAGCACAATACAGTAAGACATTTTGAGAGAGACCCCATTCACATAACTCATATTATAGTACACTCATGTGCCACTTAATGACAGGAAAACGTTCTGAGAAATGCATCATTAGGTGATTTTGTTGTCATGCGAACTTCACAGAGTGCACTTAAACACACCTGCACATCTAGGCTATATGGTACATACAACCTACCGCTCCTAGGATATGACCCTGTACAGCATGTTGCTGTATCAAACAACATGAGGTTAAACTGGGCACAAGAGAAAATTATGCCATCAAGAGACATGTGTTGTATGACTGTACACAGTCAAAACCTTGGTTCTCGAACCTCTCCCACCTCAAATAAATTGCTTCTCGAGCAGCATTCCAGAATGAATTAAGTTAGAGAACCAAGGTTCCCCTGTATTGTTATAATTGTTCTATTTTATTATTGTTAATCTCTTACTGGTCCTAATTTATAAATTAAACTTTTTCATAGGTATGTTAGGTATAGGAAATATATATAGGGTTCGGTACTATCTGTTCTTTGTTACATATCCTGGTTTGGGTTCACTGAGCTTCCTGAGTCAATAGTTCGATGTCTTAACAGTTTTGAAATGTTGTCATTATTTCTTCAAATATTGCTTCTGCCCCTTCCCTATCAACTTCATCAATGTCTCCTTTTGTTCAGGCTGCTATAACAAAATACACAGACTAAGTAGCAAAAGACTAAGTAGCTTATAAACAATGAGAATTCATTTTTTACAGCTCTCAAGGCTGCAAGTCTGAGGTCAAAGCATCAGCATCGTCATGTGAGGGCCCTCTTCTGGGTTGCAGACTGCTCGTTATATTCTGACATGGTGGAAGGTACTAGTGAACTCTTGGGCTGTCTCTTTTCTAAGAACATTAATCCCAAGCATGAGGGTTCCATCTTCATCACCTGCCCACCTCCTGATAACATCACATTGGGCATGAGGATGTCAACATATAAAATTGGGGGAGGGGTCACAGGTTCAGACCATGGCAATCAAGGACTCCAATTACACATATGTTAAATCACCCATGTTTCATTTCTTTATGCTGTTCTGTTTCCATCCATGTTGTTTTCTTTCATATCCTCACGACAACCCTCTCAGTGGGTGCTAACAAACCAATGTTTCTCTCTCTCTCTCTCAAATCAATAAATAACAATTAAAAAAAAAAGAAAAACAGCAAGATTATGGAAAATCCCTTCAGTATGCTTGGTCTTTTACCTTACTTCTAAAATGGGGAAATGAAAATATCTTCTTCTATGTTTCATAAATACACTCCAAAAAGTACCTTGAAAAAATAATTTAAGGTTAGTAAATTATTCCTCCCTTTTGGTGAGAGGCCTGGAAATTCAGCCCTACCTTCAGGATCATCCAAGGAAAAACTATTAGATATGTTCAAGGACATAGGAAATCATCAAAAAATATAAGAAAGAACAAGGTATATAAGGAAGGTGCTAAATTTGCAAAAGCATTACGTGGTTACAATGAAATCTTTTTCAGACACCAAACTTTTGCCTCTTTATCAGAAATTATGTTTGGGCAATTCAATAAGCCTCTGAACATTTATATACTGTATTAATATTTGTTATATATTTATTTATAAAAATTAAAACTTTAAAATTGTCCTTAAATATATCAATGTTAGATAATAATAAAGTTGCTTTTCTCTTCCAAGGAGATACATATTAATAGTCATAATGTATAAAATTCATTTACCAATTTACTGTTAAAATAATATGAATAATACCACTATGTACATAGCCCTATATAGCTTTGAACAGTCTTCACATCCATCATCTCATTTGATTCTTAGAACAATTCTGTGAAGTAAAAAAAAGTATTTTATTTACCATTCCTTTTATAAAAATGAGAAAACAAATGCTCAAAACTTAAGTGACTCACTAGAGTCATTAAGCTACAAAGTAAATACTAATAAAGCCAAAATTCAAACCCTATGTTCCCTTTTCATTAACCTCATGAATAAAATACAAACTGCCTTTCTTTTTAATTTTTATGAAATCAGGTAATATTTTTGAGTAAAATAAGTCAAAGCATTCATAGTAATTTTTTTTCAAAAGAAAAACCGTACCTTATAAGCAATGTAACAATACCAAATTATCTGAAAGTCAGATTTCACTCACCATCCTACCAAAACATGCAGAATAAATTATTTCCTACTGAAGGCATCTTATCTGATAATTCTTTTATATATTTTTAAAACTAGATTTAACATGAAGTAGATAATACCCCTGCAAGAGACCTATAAACATTCCTCCTTCCCCCTTCGCTAGGCCTGTGAACATTTCTCCTTGGGAAGAATAAAAAACAATTCCAAACCCAATTCCACAAATGCTTAAAAATAATTTTCAATTATTCCTGGTTATATTTCAGTACTTCTGAGAAGAGATTTCAGATGAAGGGAAGGACAAAAAGCTTCCAGCCTTCCTAGACTAGCCAGTGTATTTTTAAAAAGAAGTTATTTAAAATTATTAATAAACTTTTTGAGAAGAGTATTGTCAAGTGTTAGACATGCTATTAGGGAAATAGGCCACATTTGTATATTGCATGAAAACAAATGTTACCCTTCCTACACAGCAAGCCATTTTTGTCATTATGGGCAGTATGACCCAGCCCTTCATATAAAGGAAAAGTAAAATAAATATCCTTATGGAAAACTCCCTTAGTCCTAAGTATAATAAGTCACACCACTGCCTGATATATACATGATATCAAATAATATCTGAAATGATAATATCTAGTACATTGCAATATAGTGGATAAACAGACATGAAGAAACTAAAAATCATCTCTGAAAAATAAGAAGTGGAACTATAAAATGCTATTTAAATAGCATTAAAAAGGGGCAATTAATAACAAGTCATGCTTGTTTTAAACTATTTGGCTAAGGATAAGACCCTTAATTTGATCTGTATATAAGTCAATTGGCTTTATACTATGAGGAATATAATGTACCCATAACACTGGTCATTCAGAAATGGTAAATGTCTATGAGTGTCTTATGAGGAGTTAGCCAAGATTATAGGCAGATCAATGCTATCAATTATCAGGAAGGCATGCAATTATAAAGGATGTAATCTCAGTGAAATATCTGGGTCCTTTTCTTTTGGCTGAGTAGAAATATGAAGTTCATAACTCAACAAAACTTGAGAGACTTCTATCATAGTGGTAATTCCTCTGGTAACAGGTAGACTTATAATGTAAAAGAGCAGTTCTCAATTCTGTGATGAAATTTTGCAATTAATATTTTGTGAACTTTTGAATTTCTTACCATTGTGAACTTTAACCATTGGAATAAAGAACATGCAAATTATACTTAATGAATGACAGCTGATTCAGGGTTATTCCTATAATAACACCACTTCAATAATGAATGGGAAAGAAGAGTTGATTTACAGCTTATGAGCTGGAAATTGTTTGCAATTCTCAGTCTCTTGTATCTATAATTACTTACCGTTTTCCATATGTGAAATTATGCTATCATGTGAATGGTAACAGAAACAAAGTTGAAATCTCTTGAAACTAAAGCTGAATAAAAGCTTTATAGTGACTCGCAGGAGTATTCAGAGAATGATGGGAGGCCTAGATTTATCAAAAGAAAGCAATGGTCTAAGAATATATATCAAGAAACAGTGGTCTGCCACTTAACACAGACAAACGTTGTTACACTCTGGAGGTATGTTTTTTTAGGAAAAGCATAAGTTTACAAACACAGTCGCAGGTATATTTCATCACTGCTGTATTTATAGGAGTGGTCTAGGGAGATTTCAACAGGAAAAAACAAGTAGAGGAGGGAATTATTTCTCTGTTAAACAAAGAACAGTAAATTAAGACTACAATTCCTTTAACTCCAAAGGAAAACTGGAAAGATTGTACTCTAAATTTACCTGAGTAAGTATAAAGAAAAATCAGGAGGTCACAATCTTTAGATGCAGCTATATGTTCTGATGAAATTTTGTGGCTATGTGGTAGGCACTTAGACAGATAATGGACCAGGTACAGAAGGTCAGTAGGGTGGAAAGCCCTGGGTGCCTACCAACAAGCAAAACTGGGACCCATCCTCAAAGCAACCTTTCCTCCCTCAGCATATTGCTGGCCATGTGGTTTAGGTACTCTGACCTTTTTTTGTGTTGTTGGTCATGAGATTTGGACCCTCCGCTAAACTTTCTTCCCCTGGTATGTTGCTAGTATGTGGGTTAGGGTTAGACACCCTTAGAGGGGGAAATAACAAAGGGACCCAATGAGGTTCTGACCTGCATCAAATACATCTAGGTCTTAGCTGCGTTTTGGCTCCAGGCCCAGAAAAGTAGCAAAACCAGACGAGAGGCCATGGCTGACATCAGGACCAGCTGCATTGACTAATGACCCTTGGCACCAACCAATCAGTGGACACCACGACCCAAAAAAGACACACATGGAAAACTGATGAACATTCTATTGGGAACCTCCCAGACCTCCAGATAAATACCCTCAAGGTGGAGGACCCAGTGTGGTTCTCTCTATGGAGCACACGGGTGCCTTTCCTCACCCCTTTCCCTTCTCCAGAAGCCTTTTCCTTGTCTCTTTCTCCTAAGCTCCAAAGGCCCTTTTCTGCCCCTGTATCTTGTTCCCTAAGCCCATGTAGCTCAGCTGGCTCACTTCCATGGCTCACTTCTACCTCTGTGTACCATGGTTGTTGAACCGAGGTCCAATCTCCAGTAACAACTGGTGCCATTCTCGCTGACAAGAGTTAGAAGTTAGGAAATGACTGGAATTGTTCCCTCTTTCAAAGGTAGGAAATGAGAGGTTATCCTCAGGTCAGGATCTTCTAATGTGGTTCTTGATTTAAATTGTGTTAACTTGCTCTGCTCCAGGATGAAAGCAATTACAACCATATCAATGTGCTCTGCGGCTGGTTAGTCAGCTGCTCTAGAGTAGGCAGCCAGGAAGAAGCTTTGGGGCCCTCTATGGGCACTGTGCCTCCTAAGGTTCACCTGCAGGCCAATCCTTTCGCCACTAATTCTTAAAAGGTATTTTCAACTCTCACAAGAAGTAAAATAATCATAAATAAAAATATCCTTTAAAATTTCCAAATAAGGTACAATTGTTGAAGTGTTCCACACATTAGTCTAGTATTTGCTAGAAAATGAAACAGAAAGTCATAGAGGTAGTAGAACAGAGCCATGGAAGAAGGGAGACAGCTGAGCTACATGGACTCAGGGAACAAGTTACAGAGGCACAAAGGGCCCTTAGAGCTTAGTAGAAAGAGAGAGACAAGGAAAGGCTCCTGGGGGAAGGGAGGTGCGGGGAAAAGGTGCTGGTGTGCTCCAGCTCATCAGCTGATTCCATGGAAGAGGAAATTTTAAAGAAACCCACTCTTTTTAAGAGGGGTCAAACAAGGCTAGAAAGGAACATAAGAAGGTCTGAAAACCTAGGTAACTACAGTCTTCTTAAAAGAAATGGCTTGAATACAAAATCTTATGACCTTTGCTACAAGTAGTACTATGAAATCACAGTACTATTCCAATTTTACTACAAAATCCATGTTGAAGTTTGAATAAGTGCTTTAGTCCTACTATTACCTTTCAAGTTAGAGTTCAAGAAAAATGTATAAGATAGAAGGTATATTCCATACAAATAAGAACTGATGAACAGGGAATTAAAAAAATAATTACACTTATGTATCCCTAAAGCATTTCAACTTAAAACATTCAAATGTGCTTATGAATCTCTTTTGCTGTGAGACAAAGGCCATAATAGGAGTTCCTTACACAAACCAAATGTCAATACATTCTACAATTTCTCATGCATTTCTTAAAAATAAAGATAAAATTTGAAAACACTTGTAAAGCACTGAATGCTAAGCTCTTCTAGATTTGCATGACCTTTCCAGACTTTTACTGTTGTCTTCCTTCCATCTAGGTCCACAAGATTTTTAAGCAATCCTTCTTAGAGTCTTCCCCAAGTTTTCACAGAAATAACTCTCCTTATGCACTGTTATTTTACTTGTTTAGCTAATATTCAATTAAGTTATGTAACTCTAAGAACAAATAAAATGGGTGTATGACAACCGGTTGGAAAGGTCAAACTAAATAGAAGTCTACTAGCCATTAGTTAGTATTAAACATGCCATGGCTATCAAAGTAGTCTTACAAAGAGAAGTAAAACCACAAATTAATTAGAGTTTCTACTATACCCTCACTTGCCTTCTTAAACACTATACGCGAAGTCTCTGCAGCATGCAACCCTCTGTCTTCAAAATAAGCTAAACTTGAAACAAATTTTTTAACTGTAGCATAGGTGGATAATTCTAATTTTCCCTTCTACATGGAGTGTTGATTAACTGTAATAAAATTTCTATGCAACTTTAATATTCTTAAGCTGGAAAAAAAGTTAAGCAGAAAAAAAGAAGAAGGAAAAAAACAAAACTCAGTACTACAGTTAAACAAAACTTTTGTTAAGTCTTCCTATCAGCCCACCTCTGTGAATATGGTGATTTCTTTATGAAAAAGTCTTTTCTTATTTAATTCTTACAACAAATTTGAAATATGTGGCATCAGCTAAGGTATGACAATTGTTTTATATAGAAATTAAATATTTACTACAGAATTTTACCTGATACAAGAAAATCAATTTCTGTTTTTATGCTTTGGGGCAAGGTTTATAGTGAGCTTCTAGCAACTTACCTACATATTCATTTATATGACTGCTTTCATAATAACAGGCTGAAAATGTGATTAAAATACAAGTAGCAGAGATGCAAATAATCAATATGAAAGAAAATCTAATGGCACTCAACAAGGCTCTCCAAAACTTAAGACTAGAAAGATACAGTAAAAGTCATTATAAATTCATTATCGCTAAGTTCTGGAACATATTGTACTCCAATCAACTTTACTCACATATCAAGGGGAATGAGAAACCATCATTTAATTAGAGAGAGAATGTTCAATTTAATAGATAAAGTATCTGGAGCATTAAAATTCTTCTTCTCAAGGAGTCCAAACAGACCTTGACCCCCCATTTGTGGTTCTAACTACTTCCAAAAATATGAGTTCTTTTACCAAGGAGAAAACTTTTTTTTGGACACACATTTGATTTTTTTTAATCTGAAAATTAAGAAGTGGCAGCCCAGGTCTCTTGTTTTAACCGAATCGCTACAATTAAGCTTTTCCTGGAACCCTAATGTGTAATGTACCTTCTGTACACACATTTCACTAGCATTACTATTTTTCTGATATCCTCAGTGACACAAACGGACAAAAATTTATTTTCTTTTTTTTACTTTTTCTATAAGCAAAAATAATTAAAGTGAATGATGATTTTCACTTACTGTTCAAAAGATTCTCACTTCTCATAATTATTGCCCTAGAGAGCAATAAAACTTACAGCTTATGATAAAGCCTGACACTGATTTTTGACACAAAATTTAATTTACCAAGGACAACTTGAAAGTCAAATTAATCAGTCTCAATATTACAATATGAGCAATCTTCTGTTTGCAAAGGTAACTGGCAATTCACAAGTTCATGTCCTTATACACTGGCAACCATGTCCTTCAAAAATGATTACAAATACATGGAAAATGATTAGCACTTAGTGACATCAACAATTTTTCTCTCAGTAAGTGAGACTGAAGTTCAGGTGCTTCCTCACCCATTATTAGCAATATAACATAAGAAGGCATCTATTAATAAATTCAAGGGGGGAAGTAAAAAACCATTAATATGAATTAAGATAAAATGTATTCTAACTAATAAAAGATCTGGCCTTTTATCAATTTTCTCCTCTTGTCCAAGCCAAAGTGTTAAAATGTGCTTTAAATATAATTAATAACAAGGAAATGAAAATGAAAAAAAGACAAAATTAATCTTTCACATTATGTAATTTTTAGAAACCATTTAAAAATGTAAGATCTCTGTGAGGTTACCAGAAGCTAGTATCAAGGAAATGATGTCTTTTCCCTGTTTTATGTAGTAGAAAAAGTAGTTAATAATATTATATGCCAATCTGTTCTAGTATTTTATTTATGTTAACTCTTCTAACATCATAATAATCCTATATTATTAAAATTACCCCATTTTACACATCTTAAAAAACTTAGTCATTACCAAGTTAAAAAAAACTCACTCAAGGTTTTAAATAGTAAGCAGAAGCCAGTTGGAATCCAAGTAGTCCAAGACCCTACCTAGGCCATGTGCTTAACTGCTTCATAGTTATTACCCAGAATAGTGTTAACACACAGCTCACTCAATAAATATGAATTGGCTGTGTGCTCAGTAATTTTTCTTCTAGCAGTTATAAAAATTAGTAGTTGAGAAGACACAAAGTAATCCTTCTTCCTCTATTTTACATTGCTACCTAAACAAAATTGGGCATTTCCTACAATATGCTCTGGCTTCATACATATCTTTTACATAGCATCTTCCTATTTGTTTCTAATTAGTTTAAGCGCAAGATCATAAACACTTACAAAAAAGGATGTCTTGCTGTTTGTTTCAAAACCCCATTTTCTCGTAAAAGACCTAGCTCTAAGAAGACCCAACTAAGTACTAGACAGAAGGACAGAAAGGACAATTGAAACACAAACAAACAAAAACATGAAGTCACTCTCTAGAGTAACATAAAGGAGACCCAAATATTACTGAGTTTAGGATCTTCTGCAAATTCAATCAAATAATCTGAAATGTATGTGACAAAACTGAAACCTATCTCAGGTAATGTTTTTTGCAAACCTCTATTAACAGATTTTCTTAGAAACTATACATCACTTCATCTTACTTAATTTCCAAGAAGGCCTCCTGAGTTGTTATTGCTCTGCCCATTTTACAAATGACAAAAAAGACTCAAAAATGTAAACAAATTTGCCTGAGATTACACAGCTAGCAAGCCTTGTCAGTTCAAATTGGTGGTATATGAGTGATACCCCCCCACAAAAAAAAAAATGCCCCCCCAAAAAAACGGAGGGAAAGGGACACAAGAATCAAAGCCTACAGCTCCAAGGCTGTCCACAACAGAAGATACCCAGGAGCAGATCTGAGACACGGAGTTCAGTGAGTTAGTACAGCTTAATACAATAGAAACAGTCCAAGATTATCCAACTGAGAGGAGGAGATCAAAGACAGGATTAGAATCTAATTTCACTTTGCTCTAAAGCAGAGGTTCTCCTTGGGTGGTCTGCAGAATCTTTACAGTAGGGTGCTGAAGTCAAAACTATTTTTATAATAATACTAAGAAATTATTTGCCTTTTTTACTTTACTCTCACAAGTGTACTATGGACTTTTCCAGACACTACTTTGCATAGAATACTGCAATACACTGAAATGTAAAAGTAGATGTGAGAATCTATTAAGCAGTCCTGTATTAAGCTAGACATTGGATTTGCAAATATATAAAACGATGCTACTCTTTAAATCATATTTCTTTGAAAAATACTTGTAGTTAATTTCATTTAAAAATGGTATTTGTTAATTTGTAATATTTGTTATAGTTAAGTAAGTTAATGTTTAAAAATATAAAGATGTCCTCATACCAAAAAAGCTGAAAAGCCACTACTCTAAAGCCATTCCAACCAATCCTCAAATGTAAAATCTGGTCTTCTTGATTTACTCACCAGGATTAAGTGAGGTATGTAATGAAAGTTCCTGAGTTTCACCATATTATAAACTCCTTAACAACAGAATCATTTTAAAATATCTTTGTGTCCCTCCCTAACCCACCACATCACTTTTACTACCCCCAAATTTGTTGTATCAAGCCAAATTATTTGTCATTGTATATTTCTAAATTAACACTATATCTTATCCCTACATTACATAAAACATGCTATAATACCACACTGCCTCAAAATGAACTGAACAGGAATATCCACCCACAAAACTAAAAAGATCACACCTCGCCACGTGGTGACACATGACTCCACTGATGTAGAGATTCTGTGAGGATTAGCTAATCATTCACTCTTTTAACTACCTCCTATTTCCAACAATAAGAAATTTAAAAAGCATTTAAGGAACCTCATTTTAATAGACAGTATTAAATAAAACTATATCTTTAGCTACTTAAAAAGTCACATTCTTATAGCTACAGTAAGAATGAAACCAATTCCCTTCAAGAATAATAATTTGCCCTGGCTGGTATAGCTCAGTGGATTGAGCACGGGCCCGCAAACCAAAGGGTCTCGGTTTGATTCCCAGTCAGGGCACATGCTTGGGTTGCAGGCCAGTTCCCAGCAGGGGACACACGAGAGGCAACCGTACATTGATATTTCTCTCCCTCTCTCCTTCCCTTCACCTCTAAAGATAAATAAATAAAATTAAATTAAAAAAATAAAAAAATAATAATTTAATCCTACATCACATGACACATTTTTCAATTACTAGCACATAAAGGATTATGCATTGTCTTTCGTATATTTTCAAAATACGAATCTCACCAAATCTCTTACTTTCTAAATATGCGGGCAGGTTTCACTGAGAATGTTCTTAGCATACTTGGCACAAAGTGAATATAAATTTGCTTTTCATGCTTAAAGAAAGAGTGTAGGCAACCTTCTATAGCTTTTCACTCCAACAGACATCTGAACTGGACAACTAAATATGTTATTTTGTCATTCTGTAATTTATGACACAATAATAGTTTATCACATTAAAAAAACTAACACTTTGTCAAAGCTTTCATAAGACAAATTTTACTGGATAGCAGCCAACTCCCTTGGCAACAGGGGACGACTTGGCAACATGTTAAAAATACCAGCACTCACCAACCTTCTGGTGAAGTTTTTTTTTGGAGAAGGGAAAGGCTGTTTAAGGGGAAAAAAATCATGCTTAAAAATGGTCATTTTTGAAGATATCAGAAATACCCCCTAAAAAGGGTCTTCCTGGAGCTGAATCATCTATTAGTTGACCTCAAAATTTGGAAACTATAATCACCTTCAGAAAAGCCTTATTGTGATTTTGAAGGAGAAAAAAATTAATCCTCTACCACATTATTTGCTAAATGGAAAATAGAAACTGCTCACATACCAATCCAAGAGGGAGGGGGCTTAACAATGAGCCCAATAACAAGTCCATTTAATTTACTCTTATTAATATAAGATCTACGGTGGAAGCCAAGGTATAAGAATTTAATCAAAAGATTAAGAAGAGCCCTGGCTGGTGTAGCTCAGTGGACTGCGCACAGGCCTGCGATCCAAAGGGTAATGGGCTTGATTCCCAGTCAGGGCACATGCCTGGGTTGCAGGCCAGACCACCAGCAGGGGGCACGCGAGAGGCAACCTCACATTGATGTTTCTCTCCCTCCCTCTCTCTAAAAATAAATCAACAAACTCTTTAAAAACAATTAATTTTTTTTAAAGAGTAAGAAGAGAATTTGTACCTGAATAAGCTCCATAGCAATTTTCACTTTTATTTCTAAGATTTTATTTTCTACTAATTTTACTTATTTAGGAACCCTTGAAATACTAGAAATAGGAAATTTAAGGTACTAGGTTAACACAAAATGAAGAAAAAAAGTGCATATGCATTACAAATGAGATTTTTTTTTAAAAAAGGTTCAAAGAAAGGTTTCCTATGAGGATAGAAAAATATTTTAAAGGAATATCTTAATAACCAGAATTCTGACAAACAAGATACTGTTCTGTGACCTGAATGTCCCTTAAGCAGAATTAAATGGATTCTATTTAATCAAAGAGTGAGTATATGGTCCTAGATCCTCTCTTTGCTTCATTATTACTTACTACCTATTCAGTCTTTATCCTCAGAAACTGATAGGTAACATATTCCTATATTTAACTAACACCTAGGGTAATATGTTAATTGCATACAATTTTAGAACTAGCTGATAAAGGATTTACAGCATACAAAAGTCCATTTGGCGTAGCAGAAACTGAAGAGTCAGCCCTGGCAGTTGTGGCTCAGTTGGTTGGGCATCAGTCTGCAAATGAAAAGGTCTGAGATCTGATCCCCCAGTCAGGGCACATGCCTGGTGTTGCACGTTAGGCCAGTAGTCAGGGCATGTGCAAGAGGCAACCAATCGATGTGTGTCTCCCTGTCTTTCTCCCTCCCTTTCCTCCTCCCTGGAATCAATAAAAAAATTTTAAAAAGAAAAAAAATTAAAAGGTAATTGAGAGTTGGCCTAACAGGTTCAAATCCTAATTCTTCCATATAGGTACTGGGGAGAATGAGAAAGCCAATCTTAGTTTTCTCTTTGAAGGAGGCACTTAATAATACCTCAAAAGAATGTGAGATCCAGATTAGAATGTACGTATTGTGCCTAGCACATAGGACACATTCAACAAATGTTACTTCTTCCACTGTACAGTTCCAAATTATGAACAGCAATATATGTACTGTATATAAAATTGCAGACTACATGCCACTGACCTTCTTTCCTCAATTACAATAAAAGTGATATTAAATAACTTCAATGGGGTGAGGTGGTAACAACTTAGTAAAATTTCTAAGAAAATATACTTAATTTCAAATAACTATCCTATGAACAGTATTTCCTATTAGGCAATTCTTATGTGAAGAATTTCACGACAGACTGAATAGTTCTATAAATAGCCTATGTTTTGTACATACATAGAACTGTTGAGTGAAAACTATCGTTAAAGCCAATAGGCCTGTCTCCACCGATGAATTGAAGGCCTTTGTGTTCTCGTCCCACTACTACTTTTCAGCCACATCTCCAGAGATCACATATCCTGGTTTTCGTCCTACCTCTCTGGCCACTTCTTTGCTGGTTTATTAATATACACAAACACCAAAGAAATGGGGAAAGGAAGGGCAGGGTTGGGGGAGAGAGACAAAAAAGAGACAGAAACAGAGACATCAGTATAACTGCTGAGTACTAGATATAACTCTTAAGGCTCAAGTATTTTTCTTCTCTCTCTATGCTTCCTTATCTAGGTACATGGTTTCACTCTACACAATAACTCCCAAATTTCTAGTTGGGATCCTTTTCTATCTTGTTTTAAGCTGCAGACTCGTATATCCAACTGCCTATTTGGGTATCTCAGACTCCCCAACTGTCAAAGTTAAGCCTCATTTCTCAGGGAGAAAAAAAGTCAATGTCAAAACCCCTCACAAGAGAATGTGCTTTGTACATGGGCCTAAGAAACAGACTTTTTATAAATACCCTTTCAAGTTTACTAAGGTACCGAATGGCCACGGAGAACTGAAACCATCTGCACCCAGAGTTTACATCTACATTAACATCACTATTCAGCTGTCTTCAACAACATGACTTTACTATTCCAGGAAACCCTTGCCCAGGCAGATAAGAGTTGCAAATAACTTCATTGTTCATTTCAGGAACTTCCCAAAAACCCCATATAAACCAACATCAAACTTCAACTTTTCAATAAATAGCAGCAAATAACTGTTCACTCTCCAAGACTTTAATAATCCCACCTCAAAACCCTTGCTTTGCAATGTCTATCAATCCTAAATTATTGATACTATATCATGATTACTAATTCTAATCAAGCTCCTGAATTGAAATACCTGCCTTAAAGACTCCAAACCCTCAATAAATGTCTCAAATTTGCTCTCTTCCTATTGTGCTGTTCTTTCCACCCACACCCACCCCTTGCATGCACACTCTTCATCAACTCTGTAAAGCTGGTCCTCTCCTATACTACCCTAAGCAATTAACTCATCGGGTTATTTTTGGTGGTATTTCCAGGAGCCAACATCCCACACCATACCACCAAGTTTCCCAAATATTGGTTAAAATTTAATTCAACATTATCAGTTTCATCACAAGTAGTGAGGAAAATATTAATTTTATAAAAGTTATAAGAAACTTCCACCCTAGATTAGGCAGCATCCTCTAATACTATTGGTTCCAGTTTCTTAAGGAGTAGTAGTATCAGAGGGGCCATAAAACCATGAGGAGTTCTAAGGAAGATGGGAGATGAAGTTTAGACAGGTTTACCAGTCTAAGCAGGAATCTTAGGAGAAACAGGATGGGAGAAAAGTTGAATGAATATATGAATAATCTACAATATCATAATCCATCAACATAAACAGGATGGAGAAAAAAATTGAAGTAATACATGAATAATCTACAGTATAATAATAATAACAATCCACAACATACTAATTTAGGAGAACAAAAATACTCCTAAATATGTTCTAAATTAACAAAGAAAAAAACTTATAGGAGTTTTTATTACTATAAAATTACTTTTAAAACATGATTTGAAATTAAGACAACAAAATGCTGAATATGTTTTCCAGAAGATTGAGACTTCTAATCCACCAATATATAAGCATTTATTTTCCTACAATTCATTTAAAGCACCTATGAAGCCACAGGTATGCTTACAGGAGAGTAACTGAAAAAGGTTAAGCACTCAAAATGCCTCAATGATAAAGAGGAAAGAGTCAAATTTTAAGATCTAAAAGTAAAAAAGCTAACCATAAGAAAATACAAATGAATTCCATATAATCTTAGCATAGTGATGACTTTTCTAACTATATTTCAAAATCCAGAAACATAAAATATAAAAAGAAAAAATTTATATTAAAAATCATAAAGAATCTAAACATATAACATCAAAAATACAGAGCTAGTATTCCTACAGAAAACTGGAACCAAGAAGAAAATGACCAACAACCTAATAAAAAAATAAACTACGAATATAAAATAAATAAAATAAAATAAAATAAAATAATCAATGAGTTACATCAGCTCTCATCTATCAAACTGGCAAAATTCCAGAAGTCTGACAACACATTCAGTTAGTGAGGCTATGGGAAAACAAGCTTCTCATACATTCAGGTAGTAGTATAAAAATGACAATTTTGATTATATCTAACACAATTCAGAAGCACCTACCTTTTCTAAGAAATATTTTTTCAGTTTTAAATTTACAAAAAAATTGCAAAGACAGTACACTACACCCCTAGTTCCTGCTATTAAGATCTTATAATAGTATGATATATTTGTCATAAATATAGCATACTAAATGAAACATTTTTCTGTTCTAGAATCACCATTACAGTACAATCATTGTGTCTTCTTAAGCTGATCTTAACTGTGCCAGTTTCTCAGACTT